>JAOWBI010000002.1:4774325-4787155 GCA_028566235.1 Salvia elegans | reverse complement strand
GATCCACATCCTCAAACACTCCCCAATAGCATTTTCCCTCTAGACGAAGTTAAAAACCACCCAATCATGATAAATTATTAATTACACACCTTGATAAAGTTAATCTTAAACACCATGAACCAACTATCCTGCATTTGTGATAAGAAGCAGAACGCCTTACAGGAAGCCTGCTTCTACCTAAGCATCTAGATGTGTCAATTGTACAACTTGATGGAATTTTAGCATTTTATTCAAAAGCATTCCTTCGATATGCATAAATTTGACACAGCACCATGTTAGGAATTTCAAAATTGCCAAAGGGAAGAATAGGAGAATCAACAAATTTTCATCAATTTATGTGTACCATCACATATAGTATTCTGATCCATTTTCTTTTGTAATACTAGTATTTTATAAGTGAGTCCAGTCACATAGTTGTATCAAACTGGCAATGTGATTATCATCCTACATTCACCTCGAAGCAGCTGTCCTCTGAAAAAATGGTGTGGTATATGCCTTTCATCGTAGAGATGCACACACATTAAAGATCAGACTTATCATTGATTATCATGGCATAGCAATCTAACTGACAAAACTGAATGTAAAATGTAAAATGCAACAAGAAACACAAAGAGGACTGGAAATATTGTGTCTCACCTCCATTAAGGACACTAGCTGCAGTTATCTTTTTCGAAAGATTAGCAGATATCTCACAGTATTGCCGCTCATATCCTTCAAATACCTGACTCATCTTTTGACTCCTCAACAATCTCCTGCAATCCACAAGAACAATGCTCAATTCCAAAAATAATCCTACGCCACACTGATTCTCATGTCAAATATTTCCACAGACATCCGATCAATAGCCATTATCAACTAATCTAGTTTCTTAAAATTTTACTCCTCACTGATTCCGTCAACACCACTGTCAACCAATCCTGATCGTCAATTTTCAGATATCGCATCACTGATTCGATCGACATAAGCTATCAATTATTCGGAAATCGAGAATGTGAAACGAGGAGCGGCATTGAATTTTGATCAATCGAGACGATTTACCTTAGGTTGATCTGATCGCCGGAAAATAGCAGGCAATGATCGCAGAAAGCACTGTGGAATTTGATGGAAGGGATCGCCGCAACGTTAATGGAAACGGGGTGATGATGATTGGCGCCACCACGTCAAATCTGAAAACACGAAAATACCCTTATCCGCTCCACGTCGGATGCACGAAAATATTAAAAATATGGCAATATTTATTAAAGTATAAGTAGTGTTTTATTAAGCTGAGAATGAATTATTAAACCATATATTCAAACAGCCCGCGCAGTCGCGCTCAATCCTCTCCATCATCATTCAATTTTCACAACAGACCCTCAAAAAGCCACCCTTCATTTCCCCAAATTCCCAATCAAATTCGCCCCTACACATTCATGCAACCTGGCTTTCTTTGTTTTTGCATTCATGATTTCCTGCATTGCCATTTCTACACAAACAACAAACATACCAGCGTTGAATCGGTGATTGATTCGATTCTTCCCAGCCAATGGCTGCGGATCTCGCATATTCCGCTCAGAAGCGGAGCTCCACAAATCTCCCCCAAATAACCTCCGACGACAGCGACGGCGCCGGCTCACGCGGCCGCCACCTCCCGAAGGGACGGCGCGGCGATCGAAAATTCAGCAACATCAGAATAACAATCCTCTGCGGATTCGTCACCATTCTCGTCCTCCGCGGCACAATCGGCCTCAGCAACCTCGTCTCCCTAGAAGCCGACGCCGAAAGCCGATATCTAATCGAAGAAACCAACCGAATCGTCACCGCAATCCGCTCCGAGGACGATCCGCCCGATTCCGACGACGCTTCCTCCCAAAATTCCCCCAATTCCAGCTCAACCTTCAATTTAGGCCCTAAAATCAAAAATTGGGACCTAGACAAGAAACTATGGCGTCGCCGGAACCCTCAGTTCCCGTACTTCATCAACGGCCGCCCCAAAATCTACCTCGTCACCGGCTCGGCGCCGAGCCCGTGCGAGAACTCCATCGGCGACCACTACCTCCTCAAGTTTCTCAAAAACAAGATCGACTACTGCAGGATCCACGGGATCGAGCTCGTTTACAACACCGCGCATTTGGATAAGGAGATGTCCGGCCACTGGGGGAAACTGCTCCAGATTCGGCAGCTGATGGTGGCGCACCCGGAGGCAGAGTGGATATGGTGGATGGATAGCGATGCGCTTTTTACGGATATGGTCTTCGAGATACCTTTCCATAGATACCGGAGTTCGAATTTGATCATACACGGCTACCCAGACATGCTCCTTAAAGAGAAGTCGTGGATAGCACTGAATACTGGCAGTTTTCTGTTAAGAAACAGCCAGTGGGCATTGGACTTACTGGACGCCTGGGCCCAAATGGGGCCCAGAGGCCGGCCTCGTGAGGAGGCTGGAAAAATCCTAACAAGTAGTCTAAAAGGGCGGCCTGCGTTGGAGGCGGATGACCAGTCTGCACTGATATACCTACTTATCTCCCAGAGGGAGCGGTGGATGAACATGGTGTCGATTGAGAGTTCATATTGTCTCCACGGGTTCTGGGAGAGTTTGGTGGACCGGTACAAGGAGATGATGGACAAGTATCGGCCGGGTTTCGGGGACGAGAGGTGGCCGTTAGTGACACATTTTGTGGGGTGTCGGACGTGCGCAAGAAATGGGGATTACCCGGTGGAGAGGTGCTTGAAGAGCATGGAGATGGCTTATAACTTTGCGGATAATCAGGTGTTGAATCTGTACGGTTTTAGGCATCGGGGATTGGTGAGCAATAATGTAAAGCGGGTTAGAAATGAGAGTGTTACACCTTTGGCGGACGTAGATAAGTTTGGTATTCGAAATTCTTTGCGCGGTAATAAAAGTTGACTAATTCAACAACTATTTCAAACCGTCATGTAAATTGTAACCGTAGTTTGTCGTTGGATTTTCAATCAAGCTTGATTGTTGTGTAGGAATGGGAAAATGGCATTTCTCTTCTTGTAGTCGCTTTTGGGGTTAATTAAGAGGAACAATGTTTGTAGGCCAAACCTATGGCTCTCTATGAGTACCAAATGGAGGGAGTACTAAATTCCCTATGATTATCACGCATCAATATTGCCGATATCGTGTCCGTATACAGATGTTCAAAGTTAACAACAACTTAAATAAGATCATTAAACAATCTTCATGAAACATTTGAAGAAGATTGCATGAAATTACATAATTAGAAACTCCAAAGATACATCCTATGTTAAACAAAGAAGAAGATTGCATGAAACCAAAACCAAACTACACCTCATCTTGCATGACAACTCTCAAGAAACACAGGAGAAGCCCCAACCACCCCCGAATCATCACTCATCATCCCCAACACCACCGCCCCCTCCCCTCCACTGCCACTCTTCTTCTCCCCACCGCCACCCTCCGCCGCCCCCTGCAGCTGCAGCGCGTACTCAATATTCCACAGCACATCCCCCATCGACGGCCGGTCCACCCCATACTCCGCAAGACACTTCTCCGCCGTCTCCACATACTTGATCAACGAGTCCTTCCCAATCGTCCCCGCGATCACCGGATCCACGATCTTCTCCGTCGCCCCCTTCGCGTGCTGCTGCTTCGCCCACTCCGCCAGATTCACCTGCTCCCGCGGCAGCGCCGGATCCAGCGCCGCCCTCGCGCACAGCACCTCGAACAGCACCACCCCGAACGAGTACACGTCCGACTTCTCCGTCAGCTGCTGCCTCCTGAAGTACTCCGGGTCCAGGTACCCGAAGCTCCCTTTCACCGCCGTGCTAACATGCGTCTGGTCCAGCGACGCCGGCCCCACCTTCGACAGCCCGAAATCGGACACCTTAGCCAGCAGATTTTCATCTAGAAGGATGTTTGTAGTCTTGACGTCGCGATGAATGATGCCCTGGGTTGACCCAGTGTGGAGGTAATGAAGGCCTTTCGCTGCGCCTATGCATACCTCCAGCCTCTGCCTCCACGTCAGTGGAGGCAGAGCTGCGGGGCCGTACAGGTGGTCCCGGAGGGGGCCGTTGGACATGTACTCGTAGACAAGAATCATCTCTGACTGCTCGTCGCAGTAGCCAATGAGAGATACTAAATGCCTGTGCCTCAGCTTCGACAGAAGCTGGATCTCTGTCTGGAACTCGTTGATCCCCTGAGCGGAAGACGGGTTGCCTCTTTTTATGGCGAGCTTGGTGGCTCCGCCGTCTATCTCGCCTAGGTATACCTTTCCGAATCCACCAACTCCGACGACTGATTTCTCGTCGAAATTCCTGGTTGCCTCCTTGAGCTCGTTTAAGCTGAAGAATCTCCCGAGCTGGTTGAGGCCGCCGGAGATGGTGGAGAAGGTCGTGCTCTTGCTCTTGCTCGACATGAAGCTGCATTGGCTGGAGTTGAGAGGGAGCAGCCACGACGAGAACGTCTTCTGCTTCTCGTACCCTCCTCTCGGCTTCCTGCACCATCTCAAAGAGGCAAAAAGGAGCAGAAGCGACGCCAGCGCTAGCCCGACTCCCGCCGCGACTCTCATCACGGAGCTCTGCCCGTGTTTCTTCCCATCCGCAGAGAAAAGGCCGTCGAGACTGCCGGCGGAGTTGCTCATCTTCATCACCTCGAGGCCGTTCAGTATGGCGTTGGGGAGGGCGGAGATGACGTTGGAGGTGGGCCCCACCTGGACTACGACGCTCCCGTTAGTGATGGCGGAGGCGTTGAGCACGAAGTCCTTGTAGTATGGTATCGCTAGGCCGGATGTGAGAGCCGAGAGGTCGAAATTGGCGGCGCCGGTCATTCCATTTATGTACACGTTAAAGTAGAGCTCGTTGAGGCCTTTGCTCACTATATCGCAGAAATGGAGTCTGATTAAATACGAAAAGCTTGGATCAACGCTCATTTTCCAAGTCAGGTTGAAATTAGGATCGGCGGTGGAGGAGTCCGCCATCTGATCCGCCGTCGCGTAGACCGTATACGGGGCGGTGAGAGGGGTGGCGCCGCCCTTGGGGTAGGTGATCGTGTCGGTGGGGACTGACACGTTCCTGGCGCCCTCCGGGATGGCGAGGTACCCGTCGGAGGGGATCCAGGTCCGGGAGAGGGTGTCATTTTTGGGGGTGACGAGGGGGCCGCCGACGTTGAGGCGGTAGGAGACCTCTAAGGAGTGTTTGTTGACGCCGGAGAATTCGCCGGCGGGAGACACGGCGGCGGCGTTGTCGGGGATGAGGTCGTCCGGGGCGGAGACGAGCTCGATGGCGTTGATGAAGGCGGCGGAGTTTTTCATGGGGGAGAATTTGAGGGTGAGCTTGTCGGAGGTGGCGTTGATGAGGTATTCTTTGATGATGGTTTTGGAGGTGGCGGCGGAGAAGCCATGCAAAAGGACGGTGTCGTCTGTGGTGACGGTGAAGGTGGCGGAGGTGAGGTTGTAGGTGGGGTGTGGGAGGGGGTAGAAGTGGAGGCGGATCCAATGGAGGCCGGGTTTGGAAATCAGGAATCGGTACATGGAGAGGTGGTGGAAGATTCTGGCGGTGGCGTACAACGACGGCGAAGAGATATTGGGAAGAGAAGCTAGAATGTCTTCATCGGTGGATAGGTAGGAGGAGGATTGGGGGTCGGATTTGAAGGCTCTGCCGTCGTCGAGAGGGGTGGAATCCGGCGATCCGCAGTTGATGAGGTAGTTATCGGCGGGGGTGAAGGCGGAGGATGAGGAGGGCTTTGCGGCGGCGTTGGTGAGGATGAGGAGGAGAAGGAGGGGAATGGGAGGAGGGCGGCCCATTTCGGCGGTGGTGTGAAAAGAGTTGGTTTAGTTTATGAGAGAGTAGAAATGGGAGTGTTTTTTAGAGGTGGGAATGAATGTTGGGAGCATGTTGGGGAGAACGTGCAATCTTGTAATCACAAAACAATTTCAAGAGAAGACTTTCTGTTATGAAGGAATCAAAGACAGTTTATTGGATTGCATTTTTAGAATGGAATATATGGAAATTGAGAAATTCAAACGCGTATCCAGCTGGGAAGGGATAAAGGATTAGTTTATGATTTGACTTGTTAGGTTTCATCTTCTATGGTGTAATCTCAAATTTATTACGGACAAAGAGCCACATTCGATGCCGGGAATTGGGTGTAATTTGTAGGAGTAGTAGATAATATGTCTCGACGACTCTTTGTAATCATAGTATAGGCCTAGTATCAGTATGATTTAGCCATTCAGGTATTACTATTATTGAGAATTGATAAATTCCATAGTAAATACTAGTACTACCATTCTTTCTCTACTTGTTATTTCAGATTCTCTTTTAAGAATATATCATTGCTCTAATTCATTTGCCTACTTGATTCGAAATATTGGACGAATACTCCAAAAAGTTGAGTTAAGAAAAATTGAAGGGACATAAACTCAAAATCAATAGATTCAGAATTTGACGAGTCGGGAATTCGGGGAAAAGTCTGGCGACGACGGTGGCTTTCCAAAATTTTTGGTGAATAGGATTGTGGAGGCATCGTTGGTGAAGATGTTGTGTTTAGAAAAAAAATTCTAAGCAATTGACAAGAAAACTCCGATCTGAGCAAAAAGCAGAAGAACAATTATTCAGATTCTTTAAGGATAAAGAAAGAGAAATTATGTGGAACTTCGATTTGGTGAAAAATGGTGGAGAGTGTTTACGGAGATGAATCGGATTTGGCCAAGGTAGGGATCTGCACGACAGATTGAGTTTGGCGTAAATGGTTGGAGATGGCTTTATAATAAAATGTGAATGAAATGAGTTAGTTGAATGTGAAATCCACTTCACAAAAATGGTAAAAGTAAAATAAGATATTTATAGGAGAACGAACAAAGAAAGAAAATCTGAAACATTTAATGGCGTACAGATGGAGTAGTAGTATTAGATTTTCGGATTTTGACATTAGTTTTTTCAATTTTCAAATTTTTTTATTAAACTTTTATATTTTTATGTAATTTCTGATTTTTCGGATCAGATTTTGAATTTTGGAATTCAGAGTTTTGGATAATTTATATCGAATCGGATTCATTTTTCATAAAATTTCAGATTTTCTGATGGGATCTGATTTTTCTCCAAACGCTCACCCCTCCTTAAAATTGTACAATGTACAAATCAAAATAACTAACACCATTTTTTGTTAAGAGAACCTTAAAAACAATGAACATAGAGACAATTGTTACCTACTTATAAGTATAATATACACGTGAGTTGGGGCAGCACCTGGGCAGATGCAAATAAATGCAAGATCTAGTAGCTAGAAATATATAGGCTTTCATACATAAAATTGTTTCCAGATACATAAATTTGTCCTTCAGTTTTTATGGTGTGGCTCCAAAGAGAGAGACTCGTGCATTCATATGGCTTCCTAAAATGCAAATGAAGTACAGTACGATTTTGCTCATCCATATGAAAACAACACAACATCACGTTGTAACAAAAATTTCCAAACATTTCCCTGAATCATTGTGAATCTTTGTCCACAGTGACTGCTCTGATTATACAAAAATGGTACTCTATAAATGAACAAGCCAGAAAATGATGATCATTTTAAGTAGGGATAATTTCTTACTAATGTTCTTATTGCATTAAATTAAAAATAATTATTTGGGTTCTTTAAGCTTCCCCTAGATTCACTTTATGCTAAAATTTTCAAAATCTTTTTACTGTGACAGTAGTAAAACCGACTCAATAAAGTATTGAGTATAACTATACTTTATCTGATTCCTGCTGCCAAGCAAAAAAAAAAAGAAAAAAAAGAAAAGCATTTTTTTTAGAAGTACGGATTTGAAAATCACTTTATGCTACTCCAGTGTGATGAAAAGTTGCTACTTATATATAGCAAATTTAATTTATATTGACCATTTTTCCAAAGAATGCAAATAGATAAGGGTGACATAAATTTAAGAAAGTCATTACTCATAATGCTATTTCCTTCAGGTAGATGAAGTACAACTGTATTACACACACATCTTACGGACCTATATTTATGCAAAAGTTCTACTAAACAATATGGCAAAAAATTAAAATTTTTAGGACATTTTACCGATTCTGTTGTGTCATTGCTTAAGATTTTTATTGCAATTTCTTCTTGAACCCCAGTTGAAATCTTGATGGTATATGAGCTTAATTAAGTAAAATGTAAGTTGGGCTTAGGAAAAAATGCTGTTAGCAGTCTGCAGATTAAAAACAAATGGGCAAACATAATCGTATATAAGATTTCAAAAGGGGCTTGATTTTTGTCACAACATGTAATGGTGGTTTGATTATTATGACTCACCACATTTTTTACTGTTAGGAAAGCTTGAGTTTTTTTCTCAAGAATATAGAACAGTTAAACAAGAGTAAAATGAAATAAATTTTGCGATGTAGAAGCATTGGCGTGAATAAATTGCTGTGATCGACTCAAGCCCATGAAATAAATTTTGCTGCTCATTTTTGTCAGACCCTTTGCTTTGCATGCATGGGCCGTGTTAGCTAGGGTCTAGTTAGTCAAGACTATTTATTTCAGTTTCTTTGTGGAGTTGATGGTGATTGGTGACAAGTAAAAGGCAGTTATATATTTCAATTTTTCTCAATTCATAATGGAGTAGTATTTAGCTGTGATTGTTTTTATAGATAGCCTGATGTTAAAATTTTTTCAATTTATAATTTTAACTTTGATAAAAAAATATCAATGTTTTCACTTTATAACTTTAGTAAATTTTATAATGAAATGCGAGTGAAATAAAACATATCATATTCCGTGACATTTTTTCTTACGCGAATATGAACAAATCTACCTTATTTTACTTTTCATCACCCACACTCTGGCACTAGAACTAGAAAATTTGTCAAAGTTAGTAGCATATCAAAACTGAATTAAAGTTGAATCTAGTCAGCCCCACATGTTAAAGTTTTTGTACTATAAACTTTCAATTTTTCATTAACCAAAAATAGTTGATCATTCCCCAAATTTTATATAATACTAATAATTAATTAATCCCCAATTAAATTACTCCCTATCTATTTCCAAAAAATAATTAATTAATTATACGAATAAATACAAAGTTCCCCCGAAACCCTCGGCCTCGCTAAATTCCGCCCAATCCGCGGCCGCACCACCGCCTTTCTGCATCTCTATAACATTCACCACCGCGTCCTACCCTCTAAAAAGTGCCTCTAATTGTTTTTCTCCCGCAACCATCAAGCCTTCAACCACCGGCCGTTTTGATGGAGTGGTTGCAATATATTTAGTTTCCCCCTTATTTTACACCACATAAATTCGCGAAGATCTATGCGAGAAGACGAAATCTGCGCCGCCACAGCGGCACCGGGCTTCTCATTTACCCTAGCGCGAGTGGCGGTGGCGCAGATCTGTCAATCGATAGGCTACAAAGGAGCCGAGATGCCGGCACTAAAAGCCCTAACCGACATCGCCACCAGGTATTTGAAAGCGATTGCCAAATTAAGCGCGGAATCCGCCAATTCGAGCGGGCGCACTGAATCAAACCTCTTCGACATCGCCTCCGCGATCGAAGATTTGGCATCGGTGCAAGGATTCGACGGCTCGTGGAGGGTGCGATCACGATCGGTGTGGAGGTCAGCCGCGATTAGGGATTTGATGAAGTGCGTGAATTACGTGGATCAAATTCCGTTTGCTCAGCCGTCGCCGCCGAGGATGAGCTGCTCCGGTGTAGGTAGACTGTTAAATAGTAGTATTAGGGATAATAGATTGTGGTACAATGAGGGGAAACTGAAACACGTGCCGCGGTGGCTGCCTGCGGTGGAGCTGCGCGGAGAGGAGGAGGAGAAGATGAGAGGGGAAGTGAAGTGGGAGGAGAGTTTGGAAAGGCACGAGGTGGTGAATTTGGGGAGCAGTGAGATGAAGAAGTTGAAAAGGGAATGCTATGATGAAGATGTGGAACAAGTGCTGGTGAAGAGAGGGAAAGTCAGATTCAAAATTGGGAATGTTGGAAAATTTAAGGGTAACGGTGAAAACAACGGCAGCAGCGGCGGAGGGGAGGAAGAAGACGGTGGCTGCTAAAGCAACATCGAATTTTCCTTGCTGAATTGGGGTTCCTAGAGTTTAATTCAACACAATGAAAAATTAGGATTTTGTCACAAAAAAGAGATTTTGGGACAGAATTGCAGTTTGAATAGTACTCATACTGCGTATCAAATTAATTCAATTTGGTGAGTTGATGTGGAATTGGGTTATACTTTCAAATTGATTTGTTTGTTATTCATTTATGCTACGTATTGTTGTCCAATGCATCTAACATCTTTTTTTTTTAATTAATGCAGGTTTTGGACGAAATTGGATGGGCATGGTAGAATTTCATTTTTTTAAATGATTTAACTTTTATAAGGATCCAATGATCTACATTTAAAAAATATTCATTACGTTGAAGGATATAAATTCATGTTTATATGGGTGTTATTCTTTGAATTTGTATTCGATGTGGTGTCTAAACTCCATACGAATATTATCAATATTCACATAATTAACTGTCTCCGAGAGAAAATATTGTTTACTTCAACGTGAGAAAGGTTGTTTTGATCATCTAAGTTGACTTCTACTACATATTAAAATATAAATAAGTCGAAATTATACACTAAGTTGGATTAAATATCACTCATTCATTCTAAGTCACCATATACCAACTTAATCATATTATATACGTATGAAACGCTTACATTAAATAATAATACATCAACAGACACCGCCCATTGAGAGATTTTCGGTCTTAATCTGCAAATTCAGTCAAACAGGATAAGTCGAATTATGCCAAAAACAAGAATACTTGTGGTTTGCGGAGGTGTATATATATTGGAGTATAGTTAATTTATGACTTTATTATCTTGAAAGAGTACTTTATTTTAGGTATATAACACGAATGTCAAAATTAATCCAAGACTTTGTTCTTGCAAAAATACAAAAATACAATTACAATCTAAACATTATAATAAAAATATAAATAAACATTAGACTAAAAGGATAAGTGTAACACAAAAAATCAACTAAAACCTAAACATTACGGTAAAAACCTGAAGAAACATTACGCTAAAAGGATAAAGGTTCCATAAAAAAACACACAAAAATACAATTAAAATCTAAATATTACAATAAAAATCTAAAGAAACATTACTCTAAAAGGATAAAGATACCATAAAAAAAGGTTGGGTATAATCGAAATGGAAGAAATTGGGAGAGTAAACAATGGCCACAAATAACCATTATTATCAAACTCTCATGCTAGCAACATGACCTTACAGCATATTTTCGTTCAAATTCTACTACTAAATATATACTCTTTTGAGTTACGTCCCTAGGTATACTCTCACTCAAGATCCGTCATTAGTTATATATTGCTAGTTGTGAAATTTACAAAGTGGCTAACCATGGGATAACCACAAAGCAAATAATAGCCTGGCTATGGCTTTTTTGAACATTCATCTTACCCAATATGAGAAGGGACTCTCTCAACAATGCCACATTTTAACTCAACAAAGACACTTTTGAGTTCAAGCTCCGCCACTAAATGTGTACTCTTTTGAGTTCCGTCCCTAGGTATACTCTCACTCAAGATCCACCATTAGTTATATATTGCTAGCTGTGAAATTTACAAAGTGGCTAACCATGGGATAACCTCAAAGCAAACAATAGCCAGGCTACGGGTTTTTCGAACATTCATCTTACCCAATATGAGAAGGGACTCTCTCAACAGTGACACTTTTTTTAACTCAACAAAGACACTTTATGGGCTAACCACAAAGCAAACAATAGCCCAACTATGGGTTTTTCAAACATTCATCGTATCCAATATGAGAAGGCAATAGAGACATTTTTAACTCAACTCAATCTATCTATTACCAATGAAGCAAAAGCCCTATTTATAAATGGAAGGTATTGGAAGGTGAAAAGATATTCAAAATAATTCATAATCCCTCCTGGAGACTCATCGCATACCAGTGGGTCGTCGGGATTGTTCTGGACTCAGTTATGAGCCAATGGGTCACTAGGTGCGTACACAATGACTGCTGATTTAGCAACGTTGTGAGCAGTTTTGGTAATTTGGCCGTTACTTTCTCTCATTCGAATTCCGATTAAGGTGTGCAAGGTACTCGCGCGAAGCTCTTTCGAAGATGAAGACTTTAGTGTAACCTAACCTAAAATTTGATATTTGTTCATTTTTCTTTTACTTTATATTCCTTATTCAAATATTTTCTTTTGAATCCCTTTCCTCAATTTTTCATAATCCTCGAGCTCTAATAATGTGATGTTCATCAGCATAATTTTAGCGAAGGCTAAAATTAAGTTGTGACAATTTCAACAAATTTAACAATTAAAAAATTAGTATAATAAGGACTTAAGCCGTCCCACATCCACTTGTGTCTGCCCATATTAGTAATTGAATATACAGAATAATGTACAGTTGAATTTAGGCTCTATCTTACATCAAGAATAATTGAAAGCCAATTGGTGGAATGTTCGATGTTTTATCATTTGTGCAATATATATCCTATATATGCATTATTCGATTGAATACTTTATAATAAATCAACATAGATAGATGATTATTCGATTATGATATGATGTAGCAGAATACAGTATTTTTCAATAGTTGGTTGGATAATCCAAATTTTATTTGCTATTTTATGTCTTGACTTTCTCCTACACAAACAAAATGAGTTGTACATCAACTGAAATATTATCCTAGAAATTTTGTTGGTTTTATGTTATAACCAAAAAAAGCAATAAAACAATGCGGATACAATTAAAAATACGTGGTTTTGATCAGACAATGACATGCATCTCAATTTTTTCACATTATTGAATTTGTGTGGATGTAAAT
>JAOWBI010000002.1:4013221-4025682 GCA_028566235.1 Salvia elegans | reverse complement strand
TGTTGCTCCAGAGCGTGTGAATCCTCCAGACTACTATATCGACATTTTGGAGGGGATGGTGAAAACAAGCTCGACCTCTGTCGTGAGTTACACTGAACTTCCGGTTAGGTGGATGCAACATAAAGGTTATCCTATTCCTCTGGATATGAGAACTAGTGCTACTGCTGGGTCTGCTATGCCTGCTATCAACATTGATGATCATAGTCATGACTTTGAAAATTCTGTCGGGGAGGAACATTCCTTTGCTGGGGAAGTATGGCAAGATGTTAAAGCGAATGTGGAGAGGAAGCGCGATGCGATAAGGCACAACTTCCTGAGGTCGATAGACTTATCCTACCGACGAACCCCAAGTGTTCTCCTGCAGTACAAGTACTTCGTTGCTCGGTATGAAATCTACAAAAGTCTTACAATCTGCTGTTTAATAGCTCCAAGTTGGTTCCTTAACATGTCAATTTTTATCTCCATGTAATTCACACTCATTTTTCTATCTATTTAAAATCACAGGGTTGGTAAGCAGCGACTGCGAGAGGCAAAAACACAAGCAATAGATTATCTGATTCTGTTGATTGCCGGGGCCTGCTTGGGCTCGCTCACCAAAGCGAATGATGAAACCTTCGGTTTTGGTGCTTATACATATACGATTATTGGTGTTTGTAAGTCACAAATCCTCTGTTTCTTGTACCAATCCTAATAATACTTCATCTATTATTAGGGAATAAGAATTTTGATTGTTGACGTAGAATTTGTGTATCTGACTTGCCGATTTCAGCCCTCCTTTGCAAGGTCGCGGCTTTGAGGTCATTTTCTCAGGACAAGTTACAATACTGGAGGGAAAGTGCTTCCGGCATAAGCAGCCTAGCCCATTTTGTGTCCAAAGATACCATTGACATGTTCAATACGATCATAAAACCCGTCGTCTATCTCTCAATGTTTTACTTCTTCAGCAATCCACGGTCATCCTTTGCATTCAACTATGTTGTCTTGCTGTGCCTCGTCTACTGTGTAACTGGTATTGCATATGCATTGGCAATCTTTCTCGAACCTGGTCCTTCTCAGCTGGTAATGAGGCTTTTTCTTACTAGTGTCTATTAATTCGAGTTCCTCTCGTCATGATAGTACTGACCATTCTCTTAATTCCTGCAGTGCTCAGTGCTACTTCCTGTGGTGCTGACCCTCATTTCGACTCAAGTGAACGCTACCAACATTGTGAAAGACATAGCGAACTTCTGCTATCCGAAGTGGGCTCTGGAAGCATTTGTCATTGCAAATGCTGAGCGGTAAGACACCTTGCAACATCATCTACTCGTCTAGCTGTTAAAACCTATGCAGACGTCCTTGGATGAACGAGAGATTAATGGTGTCAATTTTTCTCGTGGAACTGAATTCATGAGGACTAGATGGTTGCAAATAGAACATTCTTTTCCATTTCAAGATAACTTTTAGACTTCTTTTCTGCATTTAAACTAAGCTTATAGTTTATGCTTGATTTGCAGGTACTATGGGGTGTGGTTGCTAACGCGCTGTGGGGCGCTGCTGAAATACGGCTACAACGCGAATCACTGGGCTCTCCGCCTATCGTTCTTGATCATGTGCGGTGCAGCTTTCCGCGTCATAGCTTTCATTGGCATGGTAACTTTCCAGAAGAAGTAAAGTTTATCAAGGTAAATGTTAACATTGAGATTATTAGCAAATCTCCTGAAACATGATCCCGACTCCAACCCCGGGTTCAGGTTCCAACACCAGAGCCAACTTTCCGGAGAAGCGAATCCTGCATCTGGTTAGCCTACGCTCTTCACTGTACATTGCTGGTGTTCACTTGTTTGAGAGAGCAGGCTGCATCATGCATGAGCCATGCATGATGTGATTTTTGGAGTGCTTTGTAGTGTATCTATATATATATAGGAGTACTAATTGGTATTCATTCAAGATTGTATTTTAGAAAAAAATGTCTTTAATTTTTTTTGTGACACGCATAATAGCTACTTACTCAATTATAGTGTGTCACGATTAAATACTGTGATATTATTAGTGTAATAATTCTACAAAATTTATGTCATCACTAGTAAAAACTTTTGTTGTAGTGTTTATTTAATTTTTCAAACAAAACAAAAACTAGAACTTCTTAAGATATCAAGACTCGTATGAAATAGAATAAATAAAGTTTATGATATAATTAGTTCGAATATTTCTGTTAATAATGGCTTTTCTAGGAAATTTCAGGTTCTTGAGATCACGTCAATTCTTTATTTGTTTACCTAGCTACAACTAATAATAAGTCAATGTACATAAGATTAAATAGTACTACGAGGGAAGGTAAAGATTGCATCGAAAATAAAATTGATTGCGCGATATACATAGAAAATAAAACATTGAATTTGCCCTAGTTGATCTGATCAGCAGAAAATACTTTGCTTATATAGTTTGGAAGTTTGAACTAGTGTGACAATATGTTATTTATTGTAAAAACATGGATGTTCGAATTGACTGTTGAATTAGTCGACACATTAAAAATGCCAACTCTCTCATGCATATTTTCTTATCCTTACATAAACTTGTCTCATGTTAAAGTTAAATGGATAGTTGATGATTAAATATCAAGTTGAGGCAGAGACAGAATAATTTATAATGATAAAATAAAAGGCTAACCTGAACGGTCGTCAACTAACCCATTCTTGCAGTATTTGCATATTAATAAACTGTTACACACAGAGACGTAGAGAAATCTAGAGATAAGAGAGAGTGGTAGTATTATGTAGTGATGAATTTGCAGCAAAGTAAAATGGGGTGGTTAAGGGTAAAACAGGTGTGTATTTTGGTGATGATTCAAATGGTGTTGGTTGAGTGCCAAGAATATGGTGATTTCAACACCAGTGATCCAACGGTTATGAAGCGGTTGACGGAGTTAGCCAACCACCGTATCTCTGCCGTCACGTCCGATCTCATACATACGCAGATGGCTCACAAGGCTACTTTTTGTGTCACTGACCCGTAACCAATTCCCTCTCTCTCTCTCTCTCTCTCTGCCTCTCCTCATATATATTCATGGTGATTACTTAAGTTTGAGCTTGGTAGCTGCAACTTTTTGACACTGCAGGGAAGAGGAGTGGAATAAATCTTTTAACTATTCTTCTAATTTGGATTTCTTGTCCAAATGCATTACTCAAACTCGAGGTAATTAAACACCACTTCTTAATATAATATGCTCATAACAAAATACTTCATTTTAATGAATATTTTGATAAACACATAAAAAGTAGTAATTATTTAGTGATACTCTTCTCTTCTCTGTATAAAGGACTATGTACGAATTCTAATGATTCTCAATTTAATGAAATTATAAAATAATGTGGTTTTACCTCATCACAAGTCATGTCTTACACGAAAACTTGAAACAATTGGTAATTATTTTTTTAGTTGTAACTTTAACCCAACATATCACGAATTTGGTTTTTTTATGTAAAACATAGGTGATTTGGCTCAGAGATTATGCTCAGCAGCAGAGCTGAAATTCTACTTCACAAACTTCATAGCTAGCACAAGATCAGCAGCTTCCTTTCTCAAACCAAACATAAACTGCAATTCGACCACTTGGATTTCGGGCTGCGAACCTGGATGGGCTTGCACTCTTGGCAACAATCAGCCTCCCACTCTCACACAATCCCAGCAAATTCCGTCTCGAACTTACAACTGTCAGCCTTGCTGCGAGGGTTTCTTCTGCCCTCAGGGCCTCACATGCATGATACGTAATATTTCTAATTTTTTTGCAATAATATTTCAAGTTTGTAATACTGATGTCATTTTATATGTATATTTTGACAGTTCAAGACTTTTTGTAACTTTTCTTTGTTGCTAAGGTGTATTTAGTTTCTTGTCTGTGGGATGGTTTTTCTATTGTAATGAAAGATGAACAAACTAAGAAATGATAGATGGTCTTTGCAACTTTGGATTTAGTGGTGCATTTTGAAAAGAAAAATATGACATCGAAAGTTTTCTCGACTGAACTGAAGGCTATGGTGTTTGGCATTTTTACAGCTTGTCCGTTGGGTGCGCACTGCCCTCGGGGGGTTCACAATGCCTTGACTGGATTATGCGACCCGTAAGCTCACCATCTCTGATACTACATAGTTTATGCATCATCATCACTACATAAATGGTTCGTGTGTTGCCTTTTCTTGATATATATGATCTGTGTTGTTGCAGTGTTAAATACTTATTCACTGAGTTGATGCATATCTAATGTATTGCTGTGTTGCATTGTGTTTAACAATGTTGGTCTGCAGATATATGTACCAGTTGCCTCTCGGGCTGCCAAATCATACGTGTGGAGGGGCTAATATCTGGGCGGATGTTAGCAGAGGCGGTTCCATGTTTTGCTCTGCAGGCTCCTATTGTCCAACCAACACACAAAAAATCTCTTGTTCTAGCAGGTGTCTCCAATTTCATTCCATTTCACCTTCATCTGGTTTTCACCCCATCTCACTACCTTGTGTTTCTTGATCTGCCGTTGATTTGAATGATCGTGTTGTTGATGATGTCGTTCATTGTCTCTCAACCTCAGGCACTACTGCCGTATGGGATCCACTTCTGAGACTCGTAAGTCCCTTCATTTCTTGAACAAAATATGTGTTCGTGCAGCTTCATCAATCTAATAGTGAGGGCTAATTGCAGGATGCTACAGATTGACATCGTGCAATGCCAACACAACGAGGCAGAATATAAGCCAATACGGATGCATGTTGATTGTACGTTTCGTCAACATGATTTCCTTCTTGCAATTAATCAGAAAGGTTTACAAGATTGAAATAGCTGATAAACTGAGCATCCGTGTTCGTGTAGGTTGGTATCAGCGTCATGCTATTCGTCTTCTACAACTGTTATGGGAAGGTCATCACAATCAGGGAAAGGAGGTATGCCAGATCAAGGGAGACTGCAGTGAAGAGCATGAAGGAAAGTGCTCGAGCAAAAGCAAGATGGCTTGCTGCAGTGGAGACTATCAGAAGGAGAGCAGCCGAGATTTCCCATTCATTTTCACGTAGAAATATCATCGTACCTAATGATCTGCAGCTTAGTGATGTGTCTGGAGTAGAAGCAGCTTATCCTCAAGGCAGGGAAATCGAAGAGTTTCCTGATAGTTTTGAACACGTTAATCCAGAAACTGGAGACAGGGACCAGAATGAGGCGATGGTGAAACATATTAGGACAAATACTCAAATTTTTAAGTACGCTTATTCTCAACTCGAAAGGGAGAGAGCTGTCTCTGGAGTGAGTTCAATGACTATGGTTAGTGAGGTGAGGAGAAGGCCTACAATAGAGATCGCATTCAGAGATCTTACAGTGGCGTTGAAACAGAAAAAGCTACATCTTTTAAGGTCTGCCAATGGAGAAATACTGCCTGGTCGGATCACTGCTGTTATGGGGCCATCCGGGGCAGGAAAGACGACCATGCTCTCAGCCCTGGCCGGGAAAACAGTTGGATGCTTGGTAGCTGGCTTGGTTCTGATAAATGGGGAGGTGGAGTCAATACGCTCATACAAAAAGATCGTTGGGTTTGTGCCACAGGATGATGTTGTTCATGGGAACTTAACTGTGGAAGAGAATATCTGGTTCAGTGCCAATTGCAGGTGAGAAATGCATTTACTTACATGTCTTAAAATGTTACATGGCTCAACATCACATCAAATGGCTAATAGCAAATTTCTTGAAGACTTTCAGCAGTTCTGCCAAAAGTAGAAAAGGTACTTATTGTTGAGAGAGTCATTGAATCCCTCGGGCTGCAGCCAGTGCGGAGCTCCTTGGTTGGCACTGTGGAGAAACGAGGCATCTCCGGAGGGCAGAGGAAGCGCGTGAATGTAGGGTTGGAGTTAGTGGTGGAACCTTCACTCTTGTTCCTAGACGAACCAACCTCCGGATTGGACAGCTCCTCGTCTCAGCTCCTTCTCAGAGCTCTCAAACGCGAAGCTCTTGAAGGCGTGAACATATGCGCAGTTGTCCACCAGCCAAGGTAAACCTCTAGCAACAGTGTTTGTTTCTACTCTGTATTTCAGATTATGCAAGAATTCTAGATTTTCTTGATTTCTTGAGTTGGCATAGGTTGCAGGCACACCAATGCCAGAGACGGTCCGTTGCATGTCAGGTGGAACAGGATAGCCTTTGTGGAGCATCCATCTGAGGGGAAGCTCTTCATAGGTTACACCTGAGCTGGTGTGGGGCTTCACCATTCCTTCCAAAACATCTATGAAGTAGTCTGGTGGATTGATGCGGTCGGGAACATTGATACCGAGGCCTGCAAAGTAATCATCGACATCCCTAACCGCCCCATGGTAGGCAGTGAGGCCCCCCTTAGCTAGAAGTATCAAGTCATCAAACATGTTGAACAAAGAATAGCTGCAAAAAAACCATAAGCCCATTTCATGTCTCACCTCTTGTATAGTAGAAACAAACACTGTTGCTAGAGGTTTACCTTGGCTGGTGGACAACTGCGCATATGTTCACGCCTTCAAGAGCTTCGCGTTTGAGAGCTCTGAGAAGGAGCTGAGACGAGGAGCTGTCCAATCCGGAGGTTGGTTCGTCTAGGAACAAGAGTGAAGGTTCCACCACTAACTCCAACCCTACATTCACGCGCTTCCTCTGCCCTCCGGAGATGCCTCGTTTCTCCACAGTGCCAACCAAGGAGCTCCGCACTGGCTGCAGCCCGAGGGATTCAATGACTCTCTCAACAATAAGTACCTTTTCTACTTTTGGCAGAACTGCTGAAAGTCTTCAAGAAATTTGCTATTAGCCATTTGATGTGATGTTGAGCCATGTAACATTTTAAGACATGTAAGTAAATGCATTTCTCACCTGCAATTGGCACTGAACCAGATATTCTCTTCCACAGTTAAGTTCCCATGAACAACATCATCCTGTGGCACAAACCCAACGATCTTTTTGTATGAGCGTATTGACTCCACCTCCCCATTTATCAGAACCAAGCCAGCTACCAAGCATCCAACTGTTTTCCCGGCCAGGGCTGAGAGCATGGTCGTCTTTCCTGCCCCGGATGGCCCCATAACAGCAGTGATCCGACCAGGCAGTATTTCTCCATTGGCAGACCTTAAAAGATGTAGCTTTTTCTGTTTCAACGCCACTGTAAGATCTCTGAATGCGATCTCTATTGTAGGCCTTCTCCTCACCTCACTAACCATAGTCATTGAACTCACTCCAGAGACAGCTCTCTCCCTTTCGAGTTGAGAATAAGCGTACTTAAAAATTTGAGTATTTGTCCTAATATGTTTCACCATCGCCTCATTCTGGTCCCTGTCTCCAGTTTCTGGATTAACGTGTTCAAAACTATCAGGAAACTCTTCGATTTCCCTGCCTTGAGGATAAGCTGCTTCTACTCCAGACACATCACTAAGCTGCAGATCATTAGGTACGATGATATTTCTACGTGAAAATGAATGGGAAATCTCGGCTGCTCTCCTTCTGATAGTCTCCACTGCAGCAAGCCATCTTGCTTTTGCTCGAGCACTTTCCTTCATGCTCTTCACTGCAGTCTCCCTTGATCTGGCATACCTCCTTTCCCTGATTGTGATGACCTTCCCATAACAGTTGTAGAAGACGAATAGCATGACGCTGATACCAACCTACACGAACACGGATGCTCAGTTTATCAGCTATTTCAATCTTGTAAACCTTTCTGATTAATTGCAAGAAGGAAATCATGTTGACGAAACGTACAATCAACATGCATCCGTATTGGCTTATATTCTGCCTCGTTGTGTTGGCATTGCACGATGTCAATCTGTAGCATCCTGCAATTAGCCCTCACTATTAGATTGATGAAGCTGCACGAACACATATTTTGTTCAAGAAATGAAGGGACTTACGAGTCTCAGAAGTGGATCCCATACGGCAGTAGTGCCTGAGGTTGAGAGACAATGAACGACATCATCAACAACACGATCATTCAAATCAACGGCAGATCAAGAAACACAAGGTAGTGAGATGGGGTGAAAACCAGATGAAGGTGAAATGGAATGAAATTGGAGACACCTGCTAGAACAAGAGATTTTTTGTGTGTTGGTTGGACAATAGGAGCCTGCAGAGCAAAACATGGAACCGCCTCTGCTAACATCCGCCCAGATATTAGCCCCTCCACACGTATGATTTGGCAGCCCGAGAGGCAACTGGTACATATATCTGCAGACCAACATTGTTAAACACAATGCAACACAGCAATACATTAGATATGCATCAACTCAGTGAATAAGTATTTAACACTGCAACAACACAGATCATATATATCAAGAAAAGGCAACACACGAACCATTTATGTAGTGATGATGATGCATAAACTATGTAGTATCAGAGATGGTGAGCTTACGGGTCGCATAATCCAGTCAAGGCATTGTGAACCCCCCGAGGGCAGTGCGCACCCAACGGACAAGCTGTAAAAATGCCAAACACCATAGCCTTCAGTTCAGTCGAGAAAACTTTCGATGTCATATTTTTCTTTTCAAAATGCACCACTAAATCCAAAGTTGCAAAGACCATCTATCATTTCTTAGTTTGTTCATCTTTCATTACAATAGAAAAACCATCCCACAGACAAGAAACTAAATACACCTTAGCAACAAAGAAAAGTTACAAAAAGTCTTGAACTGTCAAAATATACATATAAAATGACATCAGTATTACAAACTTGAAATATTATTGCAAAAAAATTAGAAATATTACGTATCATGCATGTGAGGCCCTGAGGGCAGAAGAAACCCTCGCAGCAAGGCTGACAGTTGTAAGTTCGAGACGGAATTTGCTGGGATTGTGTGAGAGTGGGAGGCTGATTGTTGCCAAGAGTGCAAGCCCATCCAGGTTCGCAGCCCGAAATCCAAGTGGTCGAATTGCAGTTTATGTTTGGTTTGAGAAAGGAAGCTGCTGATCTTGTGCTAGCTATGAAGTTTGTGAAGTAGAATTTCAGCTCTGCTGCTGAGCATAATCTCTGAGCCAAATCACCTATGTTTTACATAAAAAAACCAAATTCGTGATATGTTGGGTTAAAGTTACAACTAAAAAAATAATTACCAATTGTTTCAAGTTTTCGTGTAAGACATGACTTGTGATGAGGTAAAACCACATTATTTTATAATTTCATTAAATTGAGAATCATTAGAATTCGTACATAGTCCTTTATACAGAGAAGAGAAGAGTATCACTAAATAATTACTACTTTTTATGTGTTTATCAAAATATTCATTAAAATGAAGTATTTTGTTATGAGCATATTATATTAAGAAGTGGTGTTTAATTACCTCGAGTTTGAGTAATGCATTTGGACAAGAAATCCAAATTAGAAGAATAGTTAAAAGATTTATTCCACTCCTCTTCCCTGCAGTGTCAAAAAGTTGCAGCTACCAAGCTCAAACTTAAGTAATCACCATGAATATATATGAGGAGAGGCAGAGAGAGAGAGAGAGAGAGAGGGAATTGGTTACGGGTCAGTGACACAAAAAGTAGCCTTGTGAGCCATCTGCGTATGTATGAGATCGGACGTGACGGCAGAGATACGGTGGTTGGCTAACTCCGTCAACCGCTTCATAACCGTTGGATCACTGGTGTTGAAATCACCATATTCTTGGCACTCAACCAACACCATTTGAATCATCACCAAAATACACACCTGTTTTACCCTTAACCACCCCATTTTACTTTGCTGCAAATTCATCACTACATAATACTACCACTCTCTCTTATCTCTAGATTTCTCTACGTCTCTGTGTGTAACAGTTTATTAATATGCAAATACTGCAAGAATGGGTTAGTTGACGACCGTTCAGGTTAGCCTTTTATTTTATCATTATAAATTATTCTGTCTCTGCCTCAACTTGATATTTAATCATCAACTATCCATTTAACTTTAACATGAGACAAGTTTATGTAAGGATAAGAAAATATGCATGAGAGAGTTGGCATTTTTAATGTGTCGACTAATTCAACAGTCAATTCGAACATCCATGTTTTTACAATAAATAACATATTGTCACACTAGTTCAAACTTCCAAACTATATAAGCAAAGTATTTTCTGCTGATCAGATCAACTAGGGCAAATTCAATGTTTTATTTTCTATGTATATCGCGCAATCAATTTTATTTTCGATGCAATCTTTACCTTCCCTCGTAGTACTATTTAATCTTATGTACATTGACTTATTATTAGTTGTAGCTAGGTAAACAAATAAAGAATTGACGTGATCTCAAGAACCTGAAATTTCCTAGAAAAGCCATTATTAACAGAAATATTCGAACTAATTATATCATAAACTTTATTTATTCTATTTCATACGAGTCTTGATATCTTAAGAAGTTCTAGTTTTTGTTTTGTTTGAAAAATTAAATAAACACTACAACAAAAGTTTTTACTAGTGATGACATAAATTTTGTAGAATTATTACACTAATAATATCACAGTATTTAATCGTGACACACTATAATTGAGTAAGTAGCTATTATGCGTGTCACAAAAAAAATTAAAGACATTTTTTTCTAAAATACAATCTTGAATGAATACCAATTAGTACTCCTATATATATATAGATACACTACAAAGCACTCCAAAAATCACATCATGCATGGCTCATGCATGATGCAGCCTGCTCTCTCAAACAAGTGAACACCAGCAATGTACAGTGAAGAGCGTAGGCTAACCAGATGCAGGATTCGCTTCTCCGGAAAGTTGGCTCTGGTGTTGGAACCTGAACCCGGGGTTGGAGTCGGGATCATGTTTCAGGAGATTTGCTAATAATCTCAATGTTAACATTTACCTTGATAAACTTTACTTCTTCTGGAAAGTTACCATGCCAATGAAAGCTATGACGCGGAAAGCTGCACCGCACATGATCAAGAACGATAGGCGGAGAGCCCAGTGATTCGCGTTGTAGCCGTATTTCAGCAGCGCCCCACAGCGCGTTAGCAACCACACCCCATAGTACCTGCAAATCAAGCATAAACTATAAGCTTAGTTTAAATGCAGAAAAGAAGTCTAAAAGTTATCTTGAAATGGAAAAGAATGTTCTATTTGCAACCATCTAGTCCTCATGAATTCAGTTCCACGAGAAAAATTGACACCATTAATCTCTCGTTCATCCAAGGACGTCTGCATAGGTTTTAACAGCTAGACGAGTAGATGATGTTGCAAGGTGTCTTACCGCTCAGCATTTGCAATGACAAATGCTTCCAGAGCCCACTTCGGATAGCAGAAGTTCGCTATGTCTTTCACAATGTTGGTAGCGTTCACTTGAGTCGAAATGAGGGTCAGCACCACAGGAAGTAGCACTGAGCACTGCAGGAATTAAGAGAATGGTCAGTACTATCATGACGAGAGGAACTCGAATTAATAGACACTAGTAAGAAAAAGCCTCATTACCAGCTGAGAAGGACCAGGTTCGAGAAAGATTGCCAATGCATATGCAATACCAGTTACACAGTAGACGAGGCACAGCAAGACAACATAGTTGAATGCAAAGGATGACCGTGGATTGCTGAAGAAGTAAAACATTGAGAGATAGACGACGGGTTTTATGATCGTATTGAACATGTCAATGGTATCTTTGGACACAAAATGGGCTAGGCTGCTTATGCCGGAAGCACTTTCCCTCCAGTATTGTAACTTGTCCTGAGAAAATGACCTCAAAGCCGCGACCTTGCAAAGGAGGGCTGAAATCGGCAAGTCAGATACACAAATTCTACGTCAACAATCAAAATTCTTATTCCCTAATAATAGATGAAGTATTATTAGGATTGGTACAAGAAACAGAGGATTTGTGACTTACAAACACCAATAATCGTATATGTATAAGCACCAAAACCGAAGGTTTCATCATTCGCTTTGGTGAGCGAGCCCAAGCAGGCCCCGGCAATCAACAGAATCAGATAATCTATTGCTTGTGTTTTTGCCTCTCGCAGTCGCTGCTTACCAACCCTGTGATTTTAAATAGATAGAAAAATGAGTGTGAATTACATGGAGATAAAAATTGACATGTTAAGGAACCAACTTGGAGCTATTAAACAGCAGATTGTAAGACTTTTGTAGATTTCATACCGAGCAACGAAGTACTTGTACTGCAGGAGAACACTTGGGGTTCGTCGGTAGGATAAGTCTATCGACCTCAGGAAGTTGTGCCTTATCGCATCGCGCTTCCTCTCCACATTCGCTTTAACATCTTGCCATACTTCCCCAGCAAAGGAATGTTCCTCCCCGACAGAATTTTCAAAGTCATGACTATGATCATCAATGTTGATAGCAGGCATAGCAGACCCAGCAGTAGCACTAGTTCTCATATCCAGAGGAATAGGATAACCTTTATGTTGCATCCACCTAACCGGAAGTTCAGTGTAACTCACGACAGAGGTCGAGCTTGTTTTCACCATCCCCTCCAAAATGTCGATATAGTAGTCTGGAGGATTCACACGCTCTGGAGCAACA
>JAOWBI010000002.1:3607072-3618530 GCA_028566235.1 Salvia elegans | reverse complement strand
ATATATGGCTATGCTTTTTTGTAGGTTAGGCATATTTCAATTAATTATTTAAGTTGCAATGAAATATAAATAATGAGTCAAAGTTGGTGGAGCGTTTAGACTTTACAATATGACTTAGTTCACAAGAATCTTCGCTTTCCTTGGAGAAGAAGCTCACCCATACTGGGCCGGCCCACACTTGCATTTAATATTCATCACCTCAAAATACATAGTAATCTCATGAGCAGTAAAGCCACGTTCCAATCTTTTATTTATAATACTATAATTTCTTAGATAAATTGAATAGATAACAACTAGGGATATCAATCGGATGGGGCTAATTGGATTGTATTTTTTGGGTTATAGAAGTTCAACACTAACCTAAAAGCTCGGGTTTCAAGCTAGCCATCGATAAAATTAACATGCGGTCAATCCAATAAATAATTATGAAATTAGTTATATTTATAAAATATAAAATATTTAATTATGATAAAATTTGAGATATATGTTTAAACTCAAACTCAAACATAAACATGATCAAATACCAATATTTGAGATTTGTGCCAAAAAACATAAACATAATTCCAGAAATTGTAAAGTATGTTATAGAATTTAAATATTTTTTTTAGTTAATTTGAAGTTTCTAATTTATTTATCTATTATTATATTAATAAAAATTTAATCTAATATCTGTATATTTAATATAAAATTGAAAGTTATTTTTTAAGTTATCGGGCTAAAATTTCCAACTATAACCTACATGATGCGAGCTGCACTAACATCCCCAATAATAAACAAGAAAAAGAGTGCATTAATAGGAGTAATATACAGTATTATGCATTTAGCCATTCTCTGAAGATTAAATTATAAGATTAAAAAAATTTATACTCTTAATATTTCTATAATTCATAATCACAAAACTCGTTGCTTCTAAATTGATTATGGTTTTCATAGTCATATATTATCACATTTTGCTTAAAATTCAAAACCAACCATATTTTGCATTTATTACAATTTCGAATCTTTTTAGTTATGAATTGACAACCACATATATTTTGAGTTGTAAATTTAAGTTAATGCATGCAAATTAAACGCAAAACAACACTTTAAACCAAATACCCGTACTTCACTTTAATCATAAAATCATAAATTTCTTAAATTTTATGTCCAAATAAATGCGTCAACTAACTTGGACAGAAACGAGTACTCCAATTTAGTCATTTTAAAATCTTTATGGTTGCTATTACTATTTTTATATAATAACAAAATAAATATTTTGACATTGCATAATCATTGCCCAGAAAAGAGAGCGAATATTTTATTTTCGAGCTCAGTCATGTGAACTCTATTTTAATAACATTGTTTTAAATTTTTAAGTCTGGAAGTTTTGAAGCAAAGCCGGGAGATGGGATTTCTTGACGCACCACGTCATAAGCCGGGCCCCGGTTCGCGGTCGCGGCAGTGAGCAGACAATCCCGACCGGAATCACACTCGACCCCTGAACCGGAACAACATGAACCGGGTTCCCCGACCCGTAGTCCACGTCCATGAACCCGAGTCTCCCCCACTCCGATATGAACAGCGTCCGGTACTCCAACGGCGGCGCAAACGGGTCCGGCCCCGTATGCGCCCCCGCCTTTCCCGCCCACTTTCGAAACTCCTCCGCCAGCCGCGCCTTCCCCTCCTTGATCAACTCCACCACCTCGAACACGTCCTTCGCCACCACCTCCCGGCTCGCCGCCGTCACGGTCACCGGAAAAAAGCAGTTGCCGTAGAACCCCTCGGGCAGGGGTGGCTCCACCAGATTCCGGCAGTTGGCGAAGAAGACCAGCTTCACCTCCGTCTCCTCGTCCAGCGCGATCACTTCCGTGCGCCGCCGCCACAACACCGCCGCCACCACCTCGAACGTGGAGCAATTCTTGCCGCTCCGTTGCCGGAATTCTCGCTTCAGCTTCTCAATCTCGTCGGTGGACACGTCGATTATGGCCGGCTCGAGCTGGTGGTCCGGAAGCAGGGGGAAGGACATGGGAAGGGGAACGGAGGGCGACGGCGGGAGGAAGTCCCGGCGCCACTCCGGCGGGGTGGTCGGCGAGGGAGCGCCCCGGGACATTTCTCCGACGGCATTGAGGAACTGCGCCGCGCCAAGACCGTCGCATATGCTGTGGCAGAATACCAGCCCCATCACGAATCCGTCGCAACCAAATTGTGTTACCTAAACGTGCAAAAGTTATGATTTAAATGGTAACCGAACATAAGTAATGGTTTAATTCGCTAATTTTCAACCAAAGTTAATTATAGTTTAATTGTGTTACCCTTTAAATATCTCTACTATAGAGTAGATTTTTTTAATCGTATGACACTATTGCGAAAATTACAAAAATTATGGTTTAGTTCGCTAGTTTTAGATTATGAAATCAAAGAGAAGTCTGCCTACCTGAGGATCTACACCGTCAGTATGGAGCGGCAGAGGAAAATTATGATTTAAATGCTAATTAAACAAGTAATGGTTTATTTGCTATTTTTAAACAGAAGTTATGGTTTAATTGTGTTACCCTTTAAAATGTAGATTTTCTAGTTGTACGAGATAATTGCAAAAACTACAAAAATTATGGTTTAATTCGCTATATTTCCAAAGGTAATGACATTGAACAGAAGTCTGCCTACCTGCATTTGCACTAGAGGATCTACTCCGTCAGTCTGTGGCGGCGGAGGAGGCAGCAGCTTCTCATAAGGAATAGACATGGCGTCGTCCAAGTAATTAACATCATCCAAGGTACAATCAGCCAATGCATCCACCACCCAAATCCCATCTCCGGTACAAGCAATCTGAAGCTCATTCTCATCAGAAACATGCAACCTCCCCGCCAGAGGATAGTAAGGAACCAACGCTTTAGCCAAAGCTTCACTTATCACCTGCACGGCCGCTGGCCCCTGTCGGAACACATGAAGCGTTCGGGCATTGCACTGCAGCGCCGGCAGCCTGTCCACCACCGATAACTCGAGAATACCCGACGGTGTGGGCCCCGACGGCGCAACCAATCCCTTAGCGCGTGTTGTCACTGAGAATTCCATCTCTGTTTTAATTGATTGGCCATGGAATGTTTTGGAAGATTTTTATAAGTTGAGTGTGGAATTGGTGCTTGGCTTAGAAGCATGTTCAATCTATTGTTAGTTGTTTTAAGTATTTCTATACTAGTGTTAGGTGTGGGCAAATACATGCCTTGCAAGCAAGCAAGAAATAGCCAATGCCAAAATTGTTCATTGCCAGTAAATATACAATCCTTTTCTTTCACAGAATCCTTTGAAGTTTTCTCCTTGCATAAAAGGTTGCTCGAGTAATATCCATACTGAATCCTTTGAAGCTCTATCCTAACTGATCTTCTAATCTTACACAATAGTTTGTCTGGATTGGCAATGCATTTACTTCAAATACTCCCTCCGTCCTAATAAATATGAAACGTTTGTTTTTCGGCACGTGATTTTATGTAGTGTTTTTTTGTGAGTTAAAGAAGAGAGAGGAAAAAGTAGAGATAAAGTTATTTCTATTTTAGGAAACGTTTCATTTGTAATGGGACAAACTAAAAAGGAAAACGTTGCATTTTTAATGGGACAGAGGGAATATAAATTAAGAATTTAGATAAACACATACGGAATATAAACAAATTGATATATATCAAGTATAATGTAATGAAGTAATATAATACACTTGTGCAATTAAGGTGTATAAAGGTACGTACTTGGACTTTTATTTACTATCACAATCTGATCTATATCTATATATATTGGTATAATACTTCAAGTAATAAAATTACCAAAAAAATTGAATCATGTAGCAGCCATATGCAATGCCACAAGTGATGCATAGAACCCATCTTTAATACTAATAAGAGAGTCATGCTTCCCCTTCTCCACAATCACTCCATTCTTCACCACCGCAATCACATCAGCATTCTTGATCGTCGACAGCCTGTGCGCCACCACCACTGTGGTCCGGTTCACCATCACCCTATCGAGTGCATCCTGCACCACCCTCTCGGACTCCGCGTCCAGAGCGCTCGTGGCCTCGTCCAACAGCAATATCTGCGGGGACTTCACAATAGCCCGCGCTATGGCAATCCTCTGCTTCTGCCCGCCCGACAGCTGGACCCCACGGTCGCCCACCGTGGTGTCGTACCCCTGCTGCAGCCCGCTGATGAAGCTGTGGGCGTTGGCCAGCTTGGCCGCGGCCGTGATCTCGGCCTCTGTAGCGTTCCCTCCCTTGCCGCCATAGGCTATGTTGTCTCTGATTGTGCCACTGAAGAGGACTGGCTCTTGGCTCACTAGTCCCATTTGTTGCCTCAGCCATTTCAGATTCATTTTCTGGATGTCGACTCCGTCAACGGTGATCACGCCTGAGTCGGGATTGTAGAATCTCTGAAGCAGGGCGATCACTGTTGATTTCCCACTCCCGCTCTCCCCCACCAGCGCCACTGTCTGGTGGAAACAAGAGAAAGAATATGTTAGCCCATAATAAATTC
Organism: Salvia elegans; assembly: GCA_028566235.1. Lineage (NCBI taxonomy): Eukaryota > Viridiplantae > Streptophyta > Magnoliopsida > Lamiales > Lamiaceae > Salvia > Salvia elegans. Next base: position 3,614,034 of record JAOWBI010000002.1, on the reverse strand, counting down.
AACTTCAAATCATCATAATTTTAAAGAATTTCATATAAAAATTATTTGTATCTTGTACCTTGCCACTGTGAATTGTTAGTGTGAGGTCTCTGAAGATTCTGATATTAGGCCTAGTAGGATACTTGAAGCTTATATGTCTTAGCTCAATTTCCCCTTTTAAATTCTCCAAGATGGTGCCAGATTCATCACTAGGATCAATGTTTGATCTCCTGTCTAGGATTGCAAATATGGAAGCCGTAGCGCTCTTGGCCTTGCTCGAGTCCGGGGCAAATGTGCTCGATTGGGACACAGCGACGGCCGCCATGTTTATCGCAAAGAAAACCTACACAAACACGGGACAATATCAGTACCAGAAAAACGAGTATATATACATGCATCATCCACTAGTGTAGTGCTTACACGAAACACATCTGCAAACGTAGTCTTCCCGGACTCAACAAGCCGAGCTCCAGCATAGAAGGCTGTGGCGTAGGCGAAGAACAACAAGGCTAAAGATAGCCCAAAGCCGGTGCCACTAATCAATCCTTGCTTTATTCCCATCTTCACTGGTCCTTCACACTTTTTCTTGTACATTTCCATAATCTTTTCCTCTGCACAATACGAAGCCACAGTTCTAATTGTTCCAACAGCATCATTAGCCACTTGACTTGCTTCCTCATACATCACCTAATAACACAAACAAGAGTTATGTGAGTCAGCAAAGTTGAGAAAGAAAAAGGTTTATTTTTAGGAAAATTGGTCCATTAAACCATGAACTTTATTTAAGGTTTTCTCATGAACTTTAAAATTGGTCTAAAATATCACAAACATTACATTCCCCACGAACCTTAGCATCAGCGCTGAATCCCATCATGAATTTGAGCTGGACATATCCATTGAGAGCAATGAGAGGCACCAACCCAAGAACAATCAAAGCTAGCTGCCAGCAAGCAAAGAAGGCTATAACAAGCCCCACAATTGCAGAGGAAAGATCCTGCACAATCTGCGCCAAAGCATCGCCAACTAGAGCTCGAATAGTAGCTGCATCGGCCGACAGCCTCGCGCCAATCACCCCACTCGAATTCTCAGCCTCGTCAAACCAAGCAACCTCCATGTTCACCACCTTCTCAAAACACATCATCCTTATCCTCCTGATGAGCCTGCAACCCGCCACACCAAAGAAGTACGTCCGCAAAGGGTACGCTACCAGCGACACAACTCCAAGAGCAACAAACATGACGGCCCAGAACTTGGAGTCCTGCCTCATCTTGTGAGGCGGCTCGTAGAACGTCTTGATCACAAGTGATAGTAGGATGCCAAAAAACGGGACTATTGCCCCATTCACAATCGCAGCCAGGGCGCCAGCTAACAGAGCTGGAGCCTCAGGCCTGTTGAGGGCGGCCAGCCGCGACAGAGGCACCTCAGGGTGCTTCTTCTTATCAGATTCAAGCTCTAACTCCTCATACTCATTCCTTGAAACACTCACCCCTCTGGACAGGCTGAAGGAGATGGAAATTGAGTTGTGGCTCCCACTTCTGAACCTGGATGATCTCCGACTCATTAGATTCGCGAGTGTTGGCTTCTGGCTCGCTTGCCTGCTGTACTCATCCGCATAATCTGGCTCCTCCACAGCCTCATCTTCTTCGTTACGCGCTTCTTGAAGCCGTATAAGCTGAGAATACGCGCCTTCCGGATCCTCCAACAACTCCGTGTGGGTGCCTACGTATCCAGATTGTGACCGTCTCAAAATAAGCAACCAAACAGTTTATAAACAGTAAAATAAGCTCTATCAAATAAGCACATACCTTTCTCAACCATCTTTCCTCTATGAATGACTGCAATCATGTTAGCGTTCCTAACTGTGGTTAGACGATGTGCGACTATCACGGTCGTCCTGTTCACCATGATCCGATCAAGCGCCTCCTGAACTACTCTCTCCGACTCTGCATCCAGCGCGCTTGTAGCCTCGTCCAGAAGCAAAATCCGCGGATCCTTCAAAATAGCCCGGGCTATGGCAATCCTCTGCTTTTGCCCACCGGATAGCTGAGTCCCGTGCTCACCAACCCAAGTATCCAACCCCTGTACAAGCATGTCCATCATTCACGGTTCATCCAACAACCTATCTAACCAATCATGCAAAGTAAAAGGTTATAAACAGCATTACCTGCGGCAACTTATCAATGAATTTAGCAGCGTTAGCAAGCTCGGCCGCACCTCTGATCTCTTGATCAGTGGCGCCATCCTTGCCATAGGCAATGTTGTCCTTGATGCTTCCCATGAACAACACCGGCTCCTGGCTCACGAGCCCGATCTTCGACCTGATCCACTTGAGCTGGAATTCCCTGAGGTCGGTCCCATCGATCAGAACCTGACCACTCTGCGGATCATAGAATCTCTCGATGAGACTAACCACGGTGGACTTGCCACTCCCACTCTGTCCGACCAACGCAGCAGTGGTGCCACGTGGAATGCTAAGAGAGAAGTCAGTGAAGATGAGCTCAGTAGGCCTAGCTGGATAACTGAAGCATACGTCTCTCAACTCAATATCTCCAGCAATGTCACTCAACACCTTCCCTCTGCTGTCGAATGGATCGATCTCCGGCTTTCTGTCGATGGTCTCAAACATCTTGTAGGCCGCGGCTCGCCCTGCAGCGAATGCTGTCAAGCAGGGAGATGCTTGCCCCAGAGACCTGTGTGGATGAAGAATTGGATTAATTTTTTATTATGAAATTTAAGATGTGAGATTGTTGAGAGAATGAGATGATGATAACTCACAGTGAGCCGGTTAGAACTGCGACAATGACTGTGAATACTTCACCACCAGAGTGGCCCTTTTCAAGAATCATCTTGGCACCGTACCAAACGGCCAAACCGTAGCTGCAAAACATCATGAACATGACGGTGCCGAGGCCGAGCCCCGTGGCTAGGCCTTGTTGCACAGATGATTTGTAAGCGCTGTCGAGAGACTTGTTGTACTCACTCACAGCCCTCTTCTCCCCTGTATACGAGGCAACCTGCACACGCACACACGTATTAACCAATTAATTATACTCTAGTTTTTAAAATTTTAATCATCTAAATTTTTTTATTAATATTTTTATTTTAATGGGTATATTTAAAATTTTAATAAATTATTCTAATTTGGTTCAATTTAAATAGATATACTATGAAAGTAGAGTTTGAAAAAAAAATGAATTTAAAATCTAAGTAGTGGAACCATGAAAATATAGGTTTTATGTACTGTATATATTATGAAGGTTTGTAATTTGTAACTGACTAACATTGGTTACCTGAATAATATTGTTAAGACTCAAATTTGGGCCAAAGGTTATGAGTGCTCTAAGATAAAAACAATTAAAAGTATTCACTCCAACCTAGTCAGCCTAGTCTCATAGTTCTACAATTTTATTTTTGCTATTGTAAAAAAAAAGTAGTCATTCTTACAATTATATTCTTATAATATTTGTTGATTCATATAGTTGTGAATTCACCTTATTTTTCCTAGAATTCACGGTCAAAAAACTTCTTAGTTGAGAATTGACATTAATTTGTTTGCAACCCAAAATCTTCTTATAATGGTGAATTCACACTATTAATTTTGGCATAAATTCACAACTACAAAGCTTCTTTTTAAAAAAAAAATTGTGATCCGATCGTATTTTGCCTATATATAATTCATAATCACAAAAATGGATTACATTTTAAAATATCTTTTTAATCTTTATAGCTATCTTTATTTTTATAAATATCATTATGATTTATGGATATTTCAATATATTCTTTTGAAAACTAGAAACGAAAAAGAAATCATTTGCACAACAACAAAAAAAAAAACTCACGGTTCTAATGGCGCCAATGGTCTGCTCCACCACAACCGCCGCCGCGGCATAGGCGTTCTGGCCACGCGACGCCATCTTGGCGACGACTTGGGACATGACCCCGCCGGAGATCATGAGCGGCGGAATGGACGACAGCATGACCAGCGTGAGAAGCCACCCTTTGGTGAAGGCGATGATGAAGCCTCCGAAGAAGGTCGCCATCAACTGCGCAAACTTGCCCACCTTCTCTCCGATGGCGTCTTGGATGAGGACCGTGTCGCCGGACATCCTTCCGATGACTTCTCCGGTGTGAACCTCCTTGTCGAAGAAGGCGATGTCTTGCTGCAGAATGGTCTGTAGGTAGAGAGTTCGGATCCGAGCGGCTTGTCTCTCTCCGGTGATCATCCAACACGCCACCTCTGCTAGTCATCATTCACAGATTTAATATAGAAGAACTAATATTTAAGAATTAATCAAAAATTTGAATATGATTGATTATATTAGTAAATGAGTTCATAGATAGGGTTATTTGCCTATAAAATCACCAGAATAGGTCATATTTGTTTCGCATTTTTCAAATTTTGAAAATCATGAAGTTTCCAAAAAATTCAATTATCCCATTTAACCAGATTTGTTTTATTTTATTTTAGTTTTCTTAATTTCTTAGCTCAAAATTATGTTGTTTACATCATCTCATTAGTGCACATTTACATCACTATTCATCGACATTACCAAAATTTTATATATGCGTGCCAATTTTGCATTTGCTTGAAAAAACAATTGTCTGACAATTTTTTTTTGAACTTCATGATTTGTCATTCAAATTTTAAAAAATACGTAACAAATTTGAATTTGACCAAATTTCTTGGATTTATAGACAATTAATCCTAAAAAATATTTTGAAAAAAAAAACACATACTAGACATTCAAAAACCAAAAGCAAATTACTCCATAATTGGGATGAACAAGTACTTGTTGGAATTTGACATAAATTGCAAAATTCAAAGTCTTTTAGGCCACAAATAATGATAAGAGTTTTATGACACAAACTTGCACTATCACATTCGAGGTATACAAGGAATCTACGATCAGATTCAAAAATTTCGAATTGTTGATAAGTGAAATTTGGATGGACCATTTACCAAAGTCGAAAAAGTTACCAAGTTAATATTACTTTGCCCAAAAATATTAAGTGAGCTAAAAATCTAAATATCGTGTATTTACTAGCAAATAACCTCGATCAAATATGTTTATATACACACAGTACTTACGAAGAAATGCTGCAGCACCGCAGCCAAGCGCGACGTAGACCAGCTTAAGCGAGACCTTGCACACGACGGGGAGCACGTTACCGGTCTGCGTACGACCAAATGCATCAGCCAGCTCACCAAAGAGCAAGGCCATGAGAGGCGGGTTCATGCCATTGCCGATCGCACCCAATGTCCCGACCAACATGAGGATCTTATCAAGCCAGTCCGAGAAAACGAACAGTTTGTAGAATGCAACCACATTCTTCGCCTCTCCGCCACCACCACCGCCGCTGCCGTCTGCCAAAGCCTCGTCTTCTCCACCCATCTTTTACTTATTAGAGTCTTGCTTCGGAAATTGGCAATAAATAGTTATCAATTAATCAGTTTCTTGCCATAGGCATGAAAATGGAGATGAATGAATAATTAATCAAATAATGATAAGAATTATGCATAAATATATAGATTTATATTGAGAAGAACGATTCAAGAGCCGGAGGAAGTGAATGTAAACATATATAGAAAAAGGCAGTAGCATAAGTTAGTTGGGTTGGCCGAATGATTGTATTTTTCTCAACGAGTTTTGAGCACTGATTAATTTTTTAATCGATTTGGACTTTGCCAACACAAACTACCGATGTTTGTTTTTGATTTCATAATTTAGACTTCTTTTTTATTTGCAAAAGATATGTAAACTCACTTTGGGCGTAATATGTGTGTTCATTTTTAATTTACTAATCATATTTATGCGTATCTACCAACATTTAATTTTCTCTGACTTTCTTTTTCTTTTAGTACTACAAAATCCAAATATTGTAAAATTGAAACTCAATATTTTTTATTCACAAAAATAATTTTCGATTTCGAAATACGTAAAACATTAACATGATCAAGTCATGAATTTCTTCATTTTCAAGATTTTTTTTTTTCATCCATCAATTCATAGTATTTTTTTTCCATCTATCAATTCATAGGTCTGTGACATATAGAAGGTCAACTTTGTGAAAAGAAAGTGGCACTTTCAAAGTTCAAACCTCTGAAAAATAAGGCTAGGTTAACTATTAAAGTAATTAATGTATTTCTCTCCACTTTGTAAGCATAGGTGACGTACAAATATAAAACAAAATAAAATAATTTGAAGATATGAAAGTGAAAGGCAAACTAAAGCTTAGGTATCCTAAGAAATACTACCAATTAATTTGTCAATATCAATAACCTCAGTGGAGTAAAACTTATCTACATGTATAAAGTACTACTCCATAAATTAAGCAATTTTTTTGCTAAAGTTATAACTATATCATGGCGATTTATTTAAAAGGAGTAATAGTTATTCAAAACAAAACAAAAAACAAAAATAGAGAACAACTCAAGTATCCTTGATCACAAAATAATGCAGAAAGAGGATGTTAAAACTCTTCTACAAGACAGACAAAATAAACAATGTATCTCAAATAAATTAATGAGCAATGGAAGAGGACTACTTCCAACTAATATAATGCATCAATCAATTATATACTTATCTAATTTCACATAAAATGTAGTAAAATGGTGAGGAAAATTTTCAACATATTGCCTATTCGTTTATTTACAACAGCATATCTATCTCCAAGTCAAACTTGTTCCCTCACCTAAAAGATTCTCCAATTTTAGCCAACACATTCATTTAATTTTACCTCCTGAATTCAAAAGATAATTGTAGTAACTACTAGTAGTAGTTTGTATTCTCTTATCAACATTCAAAATTGATACTTTTATTCATGGTATTAATTAATTTTTGTTCGCAGTTAATGTTACGTTTATCCATTATATATCGTTACATGTATTTATAGCAATTGTAACTTTTCTTTATAAAAAATGTCACTTTTCTTTAAAATGTATTCATTGATTAAAATTCGCGTAGGTGGATTCAATCAGTTAC
>JAOWBI010000002.1:3570206-3581123 GCA_028566235.1 Salvia elegans | reverse complement strand
CTATGTGACAATTCTTATAAATTCAAGAAATAAGTGATTGTATCCAACGCCAAATCCCCACCCTAATTTAAATAATTTAAGTAAGTAATAGTAGTAATTCGGAAAGTTATGTAGGTCTACAAATTTTTTTGTGTACAATTTAATAATGGGAATAGCATCCAATGGCATGATATTGAAATATCGAAATAGCAGCCCATGAGAATTTCGGTGACACGTGAAATTGTCCTTTTTGCCCATGACGGTGAGGGAAGGCGTAATAGTATAATTAATTTAGCATCATACGATAAATTATAGAGAGAGAGAGAGGGGACAAATAATTTAGAGAGGGAGGAACAAGTTACTATTGGAGCATAGAATACTGAAGAAATAAAATGTTCTTTTTTCCATAATAACAAAGCATAGCATCTTTTTCACTGTTTGTGGCCGACCTCTCGCTGTCACTTCTTTCTCTTTTTATCTTTTCATGTATTCTCCGAAACATAGTGCAGTTGGTGTGAGTGAAGATGAGTGATAACTCTATCTCGACTTGATACCGAATGTGAGAAAATGGTGGTGGTGCCTTACTTGTTGGACCAATTGTCTTCGACTCCTTCCTTATTAAGATATGGCTCTCTCATTTACTCTTCCTCAACTTTGCAAATGAATAGTAGTAGTAATTGATTTGGAATCCTCCTAGTTGTATATCTTTTACATCTTTTTTTTTACATTTCGGAAGGAAAGGATAGTGTCAAAAAATACTACCTAAAATTGGCTTTATACACCAACTAAGACATTATTTGCATTGGAATGCACAAATTTGTAGTCTTTAGCTTTTTATACGGTTAGAATGTCCATATGAATTAAATGGTCCTCTATATAGTTGGATGTCTAAAGTACTTTAGTTTGTCACCTTGATATAAATTTGTCACTCTAGCTTGCTGATATGAGTGCACATGAGGCAACACCACCGTTGTGCTGTTGTGGTGGCCAACACATACGCCGCCTCCGATTGCGGCGGTGCTGAGAAGATGAAGACAATGGCGGCGATGACCAACAAAAAAAAAAGAAAGGATACATTAAACAAAAATCGAATAATAGTGAATAAATCAAGTGAAACTTACCAAAATTGGATGAAACTTACCAAAATTGACAAAAATTAATGAAATTCTACTTGTGTCGCATGTTGCAACGCAAAAAACTAAAAGAGATTAAAAGATGAAGAAAGAGCTTCGTTGTAACATTGAGATAATACAATCAAATATCAAAGCCGCAATAAATACATCAGAGTACAAAAAACACGTTCTTTAGATTAAAAATATGCATTTCTCTAAAAATAATACTCCCTCCGTTCTCAAAGAATATGCACTTTGTGTTCAGTACTGATTTTCATGTAAAATTGGTAAAATAAGAGAAATGTGGAGAAAAAAAGTAAATAAAGTATTGTTAGTGGATAATGAGTCCCACCTTATTAGAGAGAAAAAAATTTCTAAAATTAGAAATTGCATATTTTTGTGGGATGAACTAAAAATGAAAGAATATATATTCTCGTAGGACGGAGAAAGTATTTGAGTGAAGTAGCCAACATGGATTAAACAAAGATGAAATATTATTTCACCAAAATTTAACCGTTAATATTGAAGTGGCGCTTGTAGCAAAGATGAATTAAGTAAAACGCCTCTTATGAATTAAGTGGCGGTTCATCAAGTATAGCCGCGCGCCCCATTTGTATTATCGTATGGTATGTAGTATGAGAATAGAGAGAAAATGTAAGGTGGGCCCAAATTACAAAGTAAAATAATCCCCATGTTTATAAAGAAACAAAAACCACCACTCACTCATTTCCTCTCTCTTCATCTCTCTACATTCATTTCATATCCCACCCACCTTCCATCCGCACCTTTCGCCACCGTCCCGCCACCCAACTTCTCTCTACTTTATTCTCCCCTTCCTCCGCCGTGATCTTACTTGCCAACTCTCTCTCAACTCTTCTTTCACTTTCTCAACTGAAATCACCCTACTCTTTTTTTGCTGCCTTGATTTCGAATTTCCTCATTTCCTCCTTTTATCCCCTCCGAATCACCTTCCTCCTTTGCTGAACTCACCCTACGTCCTCTGAATCTGATTGTTCTGGAATAACAAGGATGTACGCGCTCAATCCGGATTTATGATTCCGTACAGATTGATTTGGTAAAGCTAGGTTGATTTGCTGCTCCTGATCTGCTCTCTACCTGAATTCGCGTGCTTCAATTTCACTAATTAGCAGCCATGGAAGCCGGAATCGGCGGCGAAGCTCAGCTCTATTACGGAATTTCATCCGATTTGCGCGCGGTGAGTAAACGGAGCTTGGAATGGGATCCGACCGAGTGGAGATGGGATGGAGACCTCTTCATTGCTACGCCGCTCAACGGCGCCGCCTCTAATTATCAGAGCAAGCAGCTTTTCCCCCTCGAGACTGAAAAATCCGCAACTCGAGCTTCCTCCAACACTTCCTCGTCTTATTCCGACGAATTGCAGCGGGACACTAGAGATTTGGAGAAGAAGAGACGAGCTGATGCGGTCGAGAACAGTAACTTGGCCGATTTAACTTTGGACCTCGGCGGCCGCGGTTTCGCGACGGCCGGGAATGGGGAAGCAACTGCGGGGAAGAAGACGAAGTTAGCCGGAGCTGTTTGTCAGGTTGAGGACTGCGGCGCCGATTTGAGCAAGGCGAAAGATTATCATAGACGGCATAAAGTCTGCCAGATGCATTCCAAGGCTAGCAAGGCACTCGTGGGGAATCAAATGCAGCGTTTCTGCCAGCAGTGCAGCAGGTATGTTCTCTTCTTGCTTTCTGGCTGGTTAAATTGTAGAGATTTGGATTCCTGAGGAGCTGAAAATTGATTAGGCCAATAATGATCTTGGGGATTGTCTCATGTTCATAGATTGAAAAGAGCGATTTGATTGAGAAATGATGTTTCCACCTAACTATGGAAAGCTAAAAACTTAATTGTGTTACTTGGAGTTCCATATTTGAGGAGGTAGTCTCTATGATGTAATTATATTACTATACTATCTATAAGTAATGTAATTTGTGCTTTCAGGTTTCATGCACTCCAAGAGTTTGACGAGGGAAAGAGAAGTTGTCGCCGGCGCTTGGCTGGCCACAATAAGAGGAGGAGGAAAACACAAACTGACAATATCAGTAATACCAATCCTGTGGATAACAACCAGACGAGCAGTTACTTGTTGATGAGCATACTGAAGATCCTATCCAGCATGCAATGTAAGAAACTTTTCTGTTTCAGAAAGGCTGCATTCGTGTTATACGATATGCAGAATTCTTGTTCAATGTTTTGACCTTTTGGGCCCTGTGCCAAGTCTGAGATGACCAAATTCCTTCCCACTTCCACGATTTTCAGCTAATAGATCGAACCACAGAGATGAGCAGGATCTTCTGTCTCATCTTCTTCAAGGTCTTTCCAGTCAGGGATCCCTCCACTGGGAAAGAAACATGTCTGCTCATCTTCAAGAGTCTCCAGATTTGTTGAATAATTTGGCTTCAGTTGGAAAGTCTGAGTTAGTATCTATGTTGATATCAAATGGCTCTCCAGGGCAAACATCTAGAGAAGAGCATTGCAGAACACTTGGTGATGAAATGCCACAGAAAAATGTCGATCTGCATGCCACATCTCAGAGGCCAGGCATTGTTCTGCACACAGAAGCTGGTTCTCAGTACGTTCAAGGGCTGGAGACTTCTGGTGGAGGATGCAAACTGAATAATTTTGATTTGAATGACATTTATGTTGATTCGGATGATGGAACGGATGACATGGAGAGATCAACTGCTCCACAGGGTCTAGGTGTCGTTACTGTTGGGTGCCCTTCATGGGTGCAGCAAGAATCTCATCAATCAAGCCCTCCTCAGACTAGCGGAAATTCGGACTCTGCATCTGCTCAGTCCCCATCCAGTTCCAGTGGGGAGGCTCAGGTATTCTAAGATGCAATATTGAACTTATTGTGGCAGAAGTTGAACCATTAAATGGACACTAACATGCTAATAAACACGGTTTCTTGGCTTACATGTTTTCATGCCCGTCAAATCCTTAAGCAAAACACCGTTAGTTATTTCTCTTAGAAGTGTGAAAATAAAATATATAAAATCCAATTTTGGAGAAGTTCTCCATGGAGATATACTAATTCATTCATCAAAAATCTTTAAGTGTCTACATGACAAGTTCTTGTAGTTAGAGTTCAGACGTATGTATTCTGCTGTTCCCAACACTGTTGATTGTCGTTTTTCTCCTTTTCTCTTGTAGATGGCTGAAGCATCTAGTGATTGTCTTGTCTTTTAGTTTTGCTCTGACTGTATGGGCCATTCAATATTCATGCCCATAATCCCATATAAAATGGCCTTTGATTGTTAAAATCGAAAATTGTAGGAAATTGCTTTGCAGTACTAGTATAACTTTTATTGAATTGTAAATTTATATATTTTCTTCCTTTGACTTCTGTTATTACAGAGCCACACAGATCGCATTGTGTTCAAGCTATTTGGTAAAGAACCTAGTGACTTTCCCATTGTTTTGCGATCACAGGTACTTTAATTTCTACCTGTTTCTCTCTCGTACATCTTTATTACTGACACAGATTGCAAACTGTAAATGCTTTGCTTCCCATTCAGCCTCTTGTATTCTGACTATTAGCTTTCTGAACATTGAATTTTCAGATTTTTGACTGGTTATCCCACAGTCCTTCTGATATAGAGAGCTACATCAGACCAGGTTGTGTCATTTTAACTATATATCTTCGCCAATCTGAGTCTGCATGGGAAGAGGTATGATTTTCTAATTGTATTAGAGAAACATGATTATGAAATCATTTGAGGTCATGCATCGACAAAAATCTAATGCTTCCGTATTCCTGTTTGTTTTCTTTCTCGATAGCTCTATTGTGACCTGAGCTCCAGTCTAAGTAGGCTGCTGAATTTCTCTGATGATGTCAATTTTTGGAGTACTGGATGGATCTATGCGAGGGTGCGGAACCAGATGGCATTTGTCCAAAATGGTTTTCTTCTGATTTCCTCCTATGCTATAATTGCTATGTTTTATTTGGATTGCAAACTCACTAGTTACATATTTATTGGAGGATATTTTATTTGGATCTATTTGGCTTGCAGGTCAGGTAGTTGTCAATACGTCTTTGCCTCTTGCGACTGATAGCTTTAGCTCAATTCTGAGCATCAAACCCATTGCTGTGGTGTCATCTGGGCAAGCCCAATTCAATGTCAAAGGCTTCAACTTATCCCGACCTTCCTCTAGGTATTTGTTCAAAATGCAATTTAATAAGCATTTATTGTTTTATCATACATGACCTCCCTTCTCTACTTGGGAAACACTATTTTCTCGCATGTGTAAGGTTTTGTTAAACTACTATTATTACAACAGTGAATTGCTATCGTCTGTTTTCTAGGTTACTTTGTGCACTGGAAGGAAACTATCTGGAAACTGATTGCGAGTCGATGGAACATGTTGATTCACTTGAACGTGTTCAATGTCTTAAGTTTTCCTGTTCGATTCCCTCTGTTACTGGAAGAGGCTTTATAGAGGTTGGCTATTGTATTCATTGTAAAGTTTTTCATCCCACTAGGAAGAATATGTTGTTTCACATATGTTGCATCACATATACCAGTAATATGATACGATCATACGAATTTTCTTCTATGGTGGCTGCTCTGCTAATTTATGTTTTCTGCATTGAGTTGACTCTCTGGAAGCAATGTAATCTCATAAAATACAGATGAGCCAAGCAAAAGGAACACATACCTGAGTTTATTTGCAATGTACTACTATATATTTTATGCTATTACTAAAAAGAGCTAAAATCCCTTTTCTGTAACACGAATTATTCCTTACATCAGGTCGAAGATCACGGAGTTAGTACCAGCTACTATCCCTTCATAATTGCTGAGGAAAATGTGTGTGCTGAAATTTGTATGCTAGAGAAAGAGATAGAACTGATAGAAGACGACCATTTACAGAGAGGAACGGGGAGAATTACTGCAAGAAGCCAAGCCATGGAGTTTATACATGAAATGGGGTGGCTTCTCCACAAATATCAGTTGAAGTCCCGGTATGGAATTGAAGAGTCTAACTTGAAAATTTTCCCTTTTGAACGGTTTAAGTGTCTTGTGGAGTTCTCAATGGAGCGTGAATGGTGTTCTGTCGTAAATAAGCTCCTAGAGATCTTATTTTCTGGAACAGTGAGTGGAGAAGAGAAACCTTTCTTGAAGTTTGCTATATCTGAAATGAGTCTGCTCCACCGAGCTGTGCGGAAAAATTCAAGATCTCTAGTGGCGATGCTGTTGAGATATGTTCCAGAAAAAATAGCAGATGAGCTGAGTTTGGAGTATGAATCCCTCGTTGGCGGTTATTTGTTTAGACCTGATGTTGCTGGACCTGGAGGTCTGACACCTCTTCATGTAGCAGCTGGTAGGGATGGATCTGAGGATATATTGGATGCTTTGACCGATGATCCTGGAAAGGTAACCTTCTTTTGTCTTGTATTTCTGAACGGACTCACTAATTGCGTGTTTATTACATTAAATAAGATGTGTGACTGCTTGTCAGGTGGGAATCGATGCCTGGAAGAGCGCCCTCGACAGCACAGGATTCACACCAGAGAATTATGCCCGACTGCGAGGACACTATTCTTATATCCACCTCGTCCAGAGAAAAATGAACAAGAAAGCACCCTCCGGGCATGTTGTTCTGGACATATCCGACACTCTTTCCGAGAGCAGTGTCAACCAGAAACCCAACGCCACCGCTGCCATCTTTGAGATTGCAGCAAGGTCGCAAACGAAACCATGTGGCGTCTGTGCCCAAAACCTCGCCTACAGAAGTGGGAGCCGGACTCTGCTCTACAGGCCCACGATGCTCTCCATGCTGGCCATAGCCGCAGTCTGTGTGTGTGTCGCCCTTCTTTTCAAGAGCTCCCCGCGGGTTCTGTTCGTATTCCGCCCCTTCAGTTGGGAGATGTTGGAGTATGGTTCTAGCTGAGATCCTTACTAATTTCATCTCTACTAAATGTCTGTGTATGTGCATGTGTATGAGTCTTTGTGTGTGTATTTATAAAACTGTAAAGCTGAGGCACCTGAGGATAACTATAGTTCATTAGTTCAGATTTCACATTTTACTAGAAATGACAATAACTTAAAATCTTGTAATATTTGTCGAATTGTTTCTCCGACCTTACTATAAAACCAACCTGCAATGTGTGCCACTTCTATCTTCAAAGTGATTAATCCATTTCTTGGCTCTTGTTGCACAATTAGGGGGATTTCTTCGAAAATCCGAATTGGAAAACGAAATGAATTCCAACATAATTGAATTGTAAAAAAAACCTAATCTGAATTTTTATACTGTTGTCAGAGCCGAACCCAAAATTAAAATGTCCAAAATAAATTTTCCTACTTTACCATACTCTCTTCTTCCCAAAAAAGTAGTATGAACTATTTTCTTTTTAGTCCAGCCCTGAAAAATATGAACTTTCTAATTTTAAAAACTCTATCTATAATGAATCATCCACTAACAATATTTTAATTACTTTTTCTTTCTATCTCTCTTACTTTATCAATTATGCGTTAAAACCCGTGACGAAGCAAATGTTCATGCTTTTTAGGGACTATATTTTAGCTAAAGATAGTAATATAAAATGTACATGCATAATAATTTCTATTAAATCGAAAATGATATTGCGTTTGTTACTAATCTAAGGAAAATGATGTTATGTACATCAATAATGTATTAAAAAAGGAAAATAATGTTACTTCATCCATCTAGTATTAAATTGAAATTCAATTTCGCTTTTGATCTAAAAGAAGGAAATGATGTTGCATTAATGAATACTCCATATTTTGTATCGAATTGAAATTTGCATAGAAATATTAGTAGCAAATATCCATCTCCAATATTAATTATAAATTCACATTATTTAACGATATATTAGCCAAAAAAAATGACATGAATCGAAATATAAGGAAAACAAAAGAGTTGAGCAAAAGATATAAAAATTATGTTTATGGTTATTACAGAACATGATTTAGAACTCATACAAGAAAACCACGCAGGGGACGATAGTAGTGAGATAAAAGGAAAACAAGCATAGATATAGGATGCAGATGATCTCAACTCAAGCCTGAGCTTTTGCTTCCCATTTGAGGGGCTTGACAACCTCCCAAGTGAAATCAGGATCATCCCTCCCAAAGTGGCCGTACGCCGCCGTCTTAAGGAACCTGCCATTGCCGCCCCTCTTCAGGTCCAGATTAATCGATATCATTCCCGGCCTAAAGTCGAAATTCTCCTTCACAATCTGCAGGATTTCCTTGTCCGGGATCTTTCCCGTTCCAAAAGTGTCCACAAACACAGATAAAGGCTCCGGAACACCAATGGCGTAAGACACCTGGACGATGCACCTCCGCGCCATTTTACTCGCCACGATGCTCTTAGCAGCCTGCCTCACAATGTAGGCGCCACTCCTGTCCACCTTGGTCGGGTCCTTCCCGGAGAAAGCACCACCTCCGTGCGCACCCCACCCTCCGTACGTGTCGATGATGATCTTACGACCGGTCAGACCAGCATCTCCGTGAGGGCCACCAATGACAAACCGCCCAGATGGGTTGAGGTGGAAGATTGTCTTCTCATCAAGGTAATTCTCAGGGATGACAGGCTTGATCACATGCTCCTTGAGATCTGCAGCAATCTCGTCATTGGTCACAGTTTCGTCATGCTGGGTGGAAATCAGCACGGTGTGCACGCGTTGGGGAACCATCGCACCGTTGTCGTTGTGGTACTCAACTGTAACCTGAGTCTTCCCATCCGGCCTCAGCCACGGGCAGGTGCCGTTCTTGCGCACCTCAGTAAGACGAGCACCAAGCTTGGTGGCCAGAACATGGCTCAGGGGCATTAATTCAGGCGTCTCGTCCGTGGCGTACCCAAACATATGACCTTGGTCACCAGCACCAATCTCCTCCGGTGCCTTAGTCAGATGGCCGTGAACTCCTTGCGCAATATCAGGGCTCTGCTGCTCAATGTTGACAAGGACTTTGCAGTTGTCCGCATCAAGACCTACATCATCCGAGACAAATCCAATATTGCGGCATGTGTCACGGACAATCTTCTCGTAGTCAACATTAGCCTTGGTGGTGATCTCTCCAAAGACCATCACCATGTTCGTCTTGGTGCAAGTCTCACAGGCAACCTTACTCTCGGGGTCCTCGGCAAGGCAGGCGTCCAGCACTGCATCGGAGATCTGGTCGCACAGCTTGTCGGGGTGGCCCTCATTCACAGACTCAGATGTAAACAGAAAGGTCTCCATATTGCTCTAAGTTACAAAAAACAGTGTTAAACGCAAATCACCTCATTACGCAGTTATTCAACAAGTACGACTCAGTCGATCAAAATTCTTTGGCTAAGAAAACACAAAGCATAGTTAAATGAAATATCTTGAACCTAACAACAAATCACAATAAAGAGATTCCAGAAACTACGGATCTACACATAAACAACAGAAAAACTAAATAAAGCAGCAACCGAATTAGTCAAGTACTTGAACTTGGAGAAGAGAGTAATAAAAAAATTAATTGAAAAGAAGCAACAGGATTAATCTTAAATCTTATCCTCGTAGGTTAAAACTAATTAATCTCACCAGATATACAATAATGAGATTCCAAAAACTACAGATCTAGGCCTAAAACGACAATATCATGGTGGAATATAACTAAAGCAGCAGCTAACAAAAATCGAATACAGAGATTTCGATTCGAGCATATCTGCAACACTCGGTAAAAGTATCTGTACCCGGAGATAAAGCAGTTGAGCATAACAGCATAATTCAAATCACAAACCCTAACCGAATTACTAAAATTAGCTAAGCACTTAATTGAAAAGCAAAGCAACACCAACTTCGTGCTTATAAACAGCAACTATCACCATATTGAAAAGCAGAAAACACGAATCATTTCAAAAGATGTAAACTAAATCGGAAACAAGAGGCGCAGAAGGTTTCGTGGAGAATACCTCTAAGAATTCGAAGTGAGGAGTTTCAGATCTGAATCTGCGAAGAGAGAATTCAGTTTGGGACACGAGAAACGGCTAATGGATTCTATTGGTATTTATACGGCGTATCTCATGACCGGAAACCGGCTGACCAAGTCGCCTTCATTTCTAATAATGGTTTAAATAATCCAACAAATCTTCAACCTTATGTTTTTCAGCTCTTTCTAAATTTGGACTGATTTGCTAGTTTGCGGGATCGATATGCTAGTGGGAATAATCAATTCTATTTTCAGCAAATATCCTTTTGTTACATAATCAATAATTTATTCAATTTATCAAAATTATTTCATTCTTATTCTCTACTTTACTGATTTATCAAAATGTTGATTCTTCTACTACAACTTAAATGAAACACGACTGCACAATTGTCGGGCAAATTTTATTTACTCCCTCCGTCCAACAAAAGACGTCACATTTTCCTTTTTAGTTTGTCCCACACAAGATGTCACATTTTCATTTTTAGAAAAAGTTCTCTCTCACTTTAATATAAAAATTATATTTTCTCTCTCCATTTAACAAACAAAACAAAACCTCCTAAAATCCCGTGCCGTCCCATGAGTGTGACATTTTTTATGGGATGGAGGGAGTATAAATTTTATATTTAAATTGTAATTTTATTATATGAGTATATTTTATTTCTAAAATACAAAAATAATTACATCCACCTATTTTAAAAATCATAGCTCCGGGCTCGTGTTTATATTAGTAGTTTAGTACTAGTATTTCATTAGGAATATTTCACGAATCCTTTTATATCTTTAATCTTATTTCAACATCCTATAGAATCTTGTACAGTAAAGTAAAGTAACCACTAAGACTGATTTATTCATTTTCTATAAAAAAC
>JAOWBI010000002.1:2885626-2898768 GCA_028566235.1 Salvia elegans | reverse complement strand
AGTTTGAGCCTCTGCCCGAGGATGCAGGTCCACCTGTTCGCATGCCACGCAATTTCTCAAGAAGAGAACATAGTTTTTCTCCATGTTCTGGTAGACAGACACACATGCCCGTCACCCGGAGGAGGTCTCGTTCAAGATCTAGAACACGTTCACCCAGGGCATGGCATCCGCAAAGAGAACGGACTTTGGGCGCTAGAAGACTCAGCAGGTCTCCTGATTTTCGGTCTGAGGCTAGGATGGAGAGAATGAGGATGCATTTCCCAAAGTCAACGTTTCCAACTGATTATGGAGAG
The DNA here is from genome assembly GCA_028566235.1 of Salvia elegans. Classification (NCBI taxonomy): domain Eukaryota; kingdom Viridiplantae; phylum Streptophyta; class Magnoliopsida; order Lamiales; family Lamiaceae; genus Salvia; species Salvia elegans. The sequence goes on along the minus strand of JAOWBI010000002.1, from coordinate 2,898,475 downwards.
GATTACATATCCCCGTCGAGAGGTCGTTTCTCTCCTCAAAGGAACTCCCGATGGGTTGAGGAGCGTAATTTTGCAGATTCTAACAATTTAAGGAGGAGAAGATCACCTGTTAGTGTATTCAGGCGTACTCAAAGGTTTGATGATGTGGGGTCTTCAGGGAGAATGAAGTCGGAGGAGTACTTCAGACCTATGATGCGACCTGGGAGGTTCTCTTTTATGGGGAACGGTGGTCGGGAATACAAATTAGATTCAAACCATGATGATAGAAGGCGTGATGATAGTGGGGAGACGAGCCACCGAGGTGTGCACCCGGATGATGTGAGGCGGTTTCGGCAGAATGCAGTTGGTGGTGATTTCGAGGCGAAGAAGTTGAATAACGAGGAGGCGCCTCAGAGCCAGCAGCAGCAGCAGCAGGGTGAGAGGGAGGATAAGAAGGCAGCATTGAAGATCTGACTTGACATTTTGTCTGGTAGAGAGTTTAGATTATGTGCATCATCAGCGAAGAAGAGAAATGAGGTTTCCTCTTGATGGCTGTTGTTAGGTAGTAGTTTCATACCAGTTTCAACTTCTATAGCACCCCAAGAAGCTAGTCTTTATTTTGCTGATTATTTTTATTGTTTTTATATTTTGGGAATGGCCCCGTTTGATTTTAGAACGCAGCCCCCTTTTTGTTTGATTTTCCATTGTACATCCTTTGGAAGAAAAAAAAGATGTCTGCAATTTTCCTTTCTTTTTGCATTTTAATAAAAACTGCGTTTTAGTAATGTTGTGTTGTTTACACAGTTGCGTTTTTGGACACCATGATTGATGGTTACTGGAAACTGTAATGATGATAATAATAAGATTAAAAAAAGTGCTGAATAATCGATGGTTGCAGTCTATATTCATGCAGAATTGGTTAACAAGACATAAGCAAAGACCAAGAATGCCACAGCCAGATGTTTAGTAACTGGTCCCCTCTGAATCACTTGGTTCAAACCAGATGAGAAATGTCAACAAAGGAGTAGATTCAGCGTCACGACTTGTTGATCGCAGCCACAAGAACTCGAGGGCATGTTTGAGAGGAAAATTAACTGAGTCGGGGATGACAACAGCTCCTTCACTTTTCATGACAACGCTGAGCAAGTTACAGTGAGTGGAATGACATTGTAGTTTAGATGTGCTGCTCTTCTCATTGATGGATTATATCAAAGCACATAAATATTGAAAAGACCATCTTTGATTTAATACCAATTGAAAGATTTTAAGTATTGACCACAGTATCTATAGCTCGCTCTTAGATCTGCAAAGTCAGAGAAGTTTGTTAAAAAAAATCCATTGCTTCTATGTAGAATAATAAACTACAAATTCGAGACTTTTAAGTGGTATATATCTGGCCATTATGAGCACAGAAAATCACACTTGAACAATGTTAAAATAGTGTGCCTGACACTTGAATTAATATACAATCAAGACATACTTATTAATAAAGGAAACAAACTCTAGATCAGAGAGTTGTTTTGAAGAACCAAACAAACTACAATTGAATTATGATATTTAATTGGACAGGGGCCGCGCGAACGCAGACCCCCTCTAGCACAAATTATGACGCAGGCTCGACCACTTGGGCCGACCTTAGGCAGACACCCCTCCTAAGTGCAATGGAGGTCACAAGCCTAGGCCATAGGCCTTATGGATCGCCCATCGACCCCATCCAGGTAAGTATAGATCAAAATGTCCATTGGTTTCCTTTTATATGAAATTCCTTCCACATCTAATTATCACTCTCCAATGTGGGATCATCAAATATTAACTTATATAAATCCCCACTCACCAACATCATTCAATCCAGAATCCAAGTATTTACAATCCTTTGATAGACATTTGAAGGCTTTGATCTCTAATGGATGAAAGCTCTGATAGAGCTCCTGAGACAATCTTCCTTCACTTCTTCTAATGACAATGGTCTGTATCCATATTCGTGTTTTAGATTACTGTGAGTGGATGCCAATGGCAATGTAGTTTAGATACGATATTCACATTAAGCTTGATGGAGTATGATTCAGCCCTCAATGCACAGAAATATTGAAAAAGATTCCTATTGAATGATCAGTGTTCGCCACACCATCTATAGCGCTTACATGGATTTGTACGAGAAGAGGTGATCCCCAAATCTTTTGTTGGGATGGCAAGAATCTTAGAAACTGATCAACCAAGAAAACTACTTCCACATGACCAGTTTGTAATGGCTATATCTCCCTTAGTTCTGGAGATCCTTACCCTCCTATCTTCATTTCACCTATTTATGGGATAAAAGATATCATGAACAACCACGTCAAGTTGTAAATTAACACATAGCCTCATTTTTTGGAATAATATGATACTTTATTTTGATATTTTCTTTTGTTCATAAAATTGTTTCTTGTGGTGAACTTACCCCAATCTGACGTGATGCAAACATGTTTAGGTTGTCAGTTGTTTGCTGGCTCCTACACATTTTGAGATCATGAACAAACTACTATACCTTTTAGATGTTATCTAGTTAATAATCGCATGAACTACAAGTATTATTTTTAGCAGCAAAGCATACATAGATGTAGCGTCCCATGTAAGTGGGAAACTTGTGGGCTATTATGACTCCCTCCCCATTTTCAAATCCACATTGATGTGCAATTATTCCATATAATAAACCCCATTTTTCATTTGATTTCTATTCCTACATCTCCAAAACTGGTGAAGGTGTATATAATCAAGGAGATTAAAATTTGAAGTTGAATTGGGCAGGGGCCGCGCGTACGCAGGCCCCCTCTATCACAAATTATGACATAGGCTCGACCACTTAGGCCGACCTTAGGCGGGCACCCCTCCAAAGTGCAATGGAGGTCACCAACCTAGGCCATGGGCCTTATGGATCGCCCATTGACCCCGTCCAGGTAAGTATGTATCACCGTGCCCCTTGGTATTATTTTATATGCAATTTCCCCAACATCTGTTTATTATTATTCCGATGTGGGAAGCATAAATTCCCAATTTTACTTCCTAGTAGTAGTAGTAATATAAAACATCAAATGTTTTACTGCATTACATTTATTCAAACATCACTTGGTATATAGACATTTTTTCAATTACAGCATTATATTACATCATGACCAAATATATCAGCAAAAAACAGAAATCAAACATCTTTAGTGAGCAATCTGAGAAACAAATAAAACAGAGAAGTAATCCGCATCGCATTCATCACCAATCGAAGCTCATGGCCTCAAAATGCAGGTTTTTAGCTAAACCAGAGGCGCATATTTTGGCAACTGCGTGTCTCATAGTCTTAGGACCGGAAACGAGAACCCCAACATCTGATCCTTTGCAATCAAACAGTATCCCTGCAGACATATTTGCACACACAGAATCAAGCTCAGGTTCCATGTCTTAACATGAGAGGAAAAAAAACTAGGAAATAGCTCACTCTTGAGATCAGGCCTTGCACCATAGTGCACTTTTGTGGATTGGACAAGAGACTGATGAGGCAGGCTCTCGAGTTCCCTATCCGAAGGGGACAGCCACGAAGAAGGCGACATAGTTGGAGATTGCAGCTCGACATTCTGGACTTGATTCCCTTCTGAGGAACCTTTCCTCTTCTGCAAGAGGAAAATGGCACTAGTTGCTACAAAGATGCTAGCACAAACAAGAAACATGTCCCACAAAATTTTGTAGCTGTAATGGTAGTTCTCTCCCCTTTTCTCGACCGGGTATATGTGGTAACGAGAAACAAGCCCGAGAAGAAGCAGAAACATGAGGAAGGATGATGAGATTATTGCACCAAGCCACAGCCAGCTGTTCTTCCCAAGCACTGCAGATATCGGAGAGTCTGATGAATTTGGCTTAAAGAGTTTTGTCTCTATTTGGTTTTTGGCATCCTCAATAGGCTTTTCTGTTTCTTGAGTAACGTAGGCTTCTATCTGCAGCTGCAGTTTCGAGAGGTCTAGAGAAGCTCCGGAGAGAGGAAGCAAGAGATCGAGCGTGGTCAGATCATGTGTGGTCTTGAATGCAGTTACTAGAAGGAGTTTTGGAACCTTGGTGTCTGATTCTGCAGTAGTACTTTTGTGTATGATTTCGCGGATAATGGAGATGAAAGGGGCGATTCCGCTCCCTCCACTTATCATCACCAACGACTCGTGGCTGCAAACAAGTTGTGATTATGAGCAAGTTGTATATTGTTCAAAAAGAATGAGCAAGTTGTATATATGTAGAAATAGGGGAATTTGTGTGAGGTTTACCTAAGATAATGAGAGGAAGCCGGTTCATAAGGGCCCTCGGTCGATACTTGAAGATGATCTAAAGACATAGAGAGGTGTTTATAGAGCTTCTGAGTCCAACCTCCATGAGATTTGATTGCAACACTCAGCTTATCTTTCTCCATGTTGGAGTTGGAGATGACTGTAAATGGATGCCACTGCAATTCGCATATGCTCGGGACACGCACGAACAACGTACTGGCAGTATTATACGACAGTCCTAAAAGGAAATCAAACTCCATAATCATTAATATTGCTAAAAAGGTGAGACAGCTGCTTCTGTGTATAAAAACTAACTTGGATTCTTGGCAAAGGTGAGTTCCATTGTTTCATTAGGCAACAAGCGCGCGGAATCCAGCCTAGTCCTCTCTCTGGATTGGAGGAATCTCAAGTAACGATCGATGAGGAAGAGGAAGATTCCGGGGAGGATCATACAGAGATAGGCAACTCCAACATGGAACATGTAGAAGAATAAGTAGATGGTGTAGAGATGGTGGGCGTAGAAGAAGAGCTCGAACATTTTACGCCTAACGCGTTGCAAGCTCGTCACCCAGATCACCAGCAGCAGCACAAACGCGATCACTCCAGCTACGTTAGAGAGGTAGGTGCTGCTCCACTCAAGCATCTGCATGAATATAAACAGCAGATGTGATGATCATCATATTTTTCATTCATATTCTTAGGTCTTGAATATTACCAGGTACATTTGATCACTCATCGCCCACCAATATATACCGAATCCCACGCTATGAAGGGTGAAGAGCACCGAGGAGAGGTGGCCGAGCCAGATGTGGTACTTGATGCTGGAATCAGAGGTGAGGCCGACCAGAGGCAGAAGAGATGAGCCTCGTGTGACGGGGAAGAAGAGGAAAGAATAGCAAGTGTTTCCGATGTATCCCAGCCTCAGTGACACGCTACGGAACTTGGCTTCCCATCTTGATTAATTAACCCCCCACCCACCCCACGCAAAAAAAAGTCTCAAGTCAAGAAATGTTAATGCAACTATAGACAATGAAACGCAACTTAGTTGGTTTGGAGACATACACTTTTACTCCGGGGGTGTGCATGTGGAGATGCCCAAAGCTTACACGCAAGTAGTTAGCCAGAGACCAGATCATGAGTACTACAAACATAGCCGCGAAGGTCAGCTCCACCACGTTCACTATGCCTAGTGGCGCTGCAACCATTGCCGGCCGCTTCAAGGAGAGGTACAACCTCTTGCGACTGCATTGCAACCACCCAAGTTAACTAATTCATTTTTCAGCCATTAGAGATGGATGAATGAGCTGATGAGGATAACGAAAATACCACCTCTTAGAATCCGATTTTGTCTTTTTGAGATGTAGATAAACACATCCCATTGCAGCCAACAGCATAGGAGGGAAACTAAACAGAAGAAGATTAACACCTGAACCAAATTACTAAACACAGTCAAGAAATATAAATAGCAATTCAAACTTTACACTAACAAATATGATTAGTAGAGTAACCTTGTTCTCTGAAGTATGTGGAGTTGAGTTTCTCCTTCAATTTGGGAGTCCATGAATACTTGTAAGTGTTTGTAGGCAGCAATATCCATGCTAACATATAACTTACAAACACCAAAAAAAAGAAAGACTGCCATGCTGCACCATATCTCATCTTTCCTTAATTTCCCAAGTTCAGTATGTACAATGTGTTACTATTAATTTTGTGGAGTTAAATGTATATATATGTGGAGATTGCAATTTGCAAGAGCTTATTACGTAACCGAATAGTATGAAATAAACTGCATGAATCATGCACAAGTGCTAACACTACACTACTAATATCCATTATTCAGGCTTCCCAATCTGTGTAAGCTACTTGATGCATATAAAATCTTTATTTTTTTCAATATAATATGAAAGTCAAAAGCTCGGATGTCTGCTATACGCTGCCTTTTAAGGCCAAGGGGAGTCAATTTCATTTATGAAAGTACTGTAATTTGCATTATTCCCATCATTTGTCGTACAAGAGACAAATTGTATGAGCATGGTCATAGGCAGTCTCTTTGCCTAACTACCTTTGATACTAATATGAGTTGTGACAGATGATTGTTTTGTAACATACGCCAACAAAGTATATTCTTGTACAAGTACGATTGGAAGTACGCGCGCGGTTGACTTTAGAACTTTCACACTTAAGTGATGCTGTACGTGAAATATTTTATGCCATATAGACTATTAATATACTACTGTACTTCATTTGTTTTTGTTGTACACAGAATAATTCGACTTGGTAATATTTGCAATTTCAACTTTCACAAGATACATTTGATTATTTATAAAACGTAAAGCCCATTGGCATCAATACTCGCAGCAGGATAATACACCCTTCCATTGCTGTTGTATTAATCTGTTTCGCGATGCACGTCTCACGGTTTCGGTCTTTCGAGTCATCTTGATGGAACATTTGAAGTCATTAGTCATACTTTCTATCTGAATGTTCATGTCTAAAGTCCAAGTTTCGGGCCTAATTAAGACCAAAGATATCCGGACGAGTTGAACGAAGGGAAAGGCCCAAATTTTGAGGAAAGCTCAAGCCAATCCACGCGAGTCCATGTTACCATGAAAAGAAAATTTTAAATTAAATTGGGCAGGGGCCGCGCGAACGCAGGCCCCCTCTGTCACAAATTATGACGCAGGCTCGACCACTTGGGCCGACCTTAGGCAGGCACCCCTCCTAAGTGCAATGGAGGTCACAAGCCTAGGCCATGGGCCTTATGGATCGCCCATCGACCCCGTCCAGGTAAGTATGGATCAAAATGTCCCTTGGTTTCCTTTTATATGCAATTCCTTCCACGTCTAATTACTACTCTCCAATGTGGGAACATAAATTCATCAGACTACTCACCTAGCTAAGCCATTCAAATCCAGAATCCACTCTTACAAGTAAGTGGATGAGCTTATTAGAAACAAGGTGGATGCGCCTTCCGCAGATCCTTGAAGACACAATCGAATGGAATCGGGATGGGAATCTTTGAGCGGATACTGGCAAGGAAGAATACGATAGATCTTTTGTTGGGATTGCAAGAATCTTAGGAACTGAGGCAAGAATATGAGGATCGCACATGTAAAAACAAAGAAAAGTAATTCCAGATGCATAACTATTCCAGATGCATAACTATTCCACATAGCATAGCTACTTCAACAGCCAGATGCATACACCTTCAAGCACAGAAAAGTCACAGCTAAAATTCATTGCTTCTATGCTGAATAGTCTTCTACAAATTGCTGACTTTAAGTGGAAGCATGGTGCATATATAACTCGAAGATTTGGTTACGGAAAGTCACATCATTGACCATGCGAGAGAGAGGAAGAGAGAGGGCCAAGCTAGATGTGATGGAAGACTCCTAGGTGAGCCCAATAAGGCTAAGGATTGGTGATGGAAGAAGAGGAACGACAGAACAGGAGACCTAAACTAGGCAGAAAATGAGCATACCTATGCATAGTAGTTCTGTTGCATTCACCACATAACTGTGATTAGTATCATCATCATACTTGTCTAAATGGAGATACATGCATCATAATACAGCAATAAGTAAGATCGGCTCCTCAAACATATTAACAAAAGATATTATTGATGAGTAAGAAAGGGGACAGAAAAAAAATACTGGTTGTTGAATTGGGCAGGGGCCGCGCGAACGCAGGCCCCCTCTAACACAAATTATGACGTAGGCTCGGCCACTTGGGGCCGACCTTAGGCAAGCACCCCTCCGTAGTGCAATGGAGGTCACCAACCTAGGCCATGGGCCTTATGGATCGCCCATCAACCCCGTCCAGGTAAGTATGGATCAACATGCCCCTTGGTATTCTTTTATATGCAATTTCCCCAACATCTGTTTATTATTTCCCGATGTGGGAGGCACAAATTCATCATACAAATGAAACAGATTGAATATGATCCAAAATTTTCAAAGCATAACTTTGTAAATACATTTGTCAAGTATAGCATGTACACTACTTTACAGCATGACCAAATCTATATATACATGGGAAAGCAAAACAATAGGAATAAGCAAGGCCTAAAGACCTCGATGAGAAATCTTATAAACAAATAAAAGTCGAGAGGCGGCCGTTCTAATTAATCAGCAAAACATTCATCACCAGTCGAAGCTCATGGACTCAAAATGCAGGTTTTTGGCCAAACCAGAGGCACATATTCTGGCAACTTCATGCCTCATAGTTTTAGGCCCACAGACAAGGACTCCAACATCTGAACCTTTGCAGTCGAACAGTATCCCTACAGATATATTGCAAACATAAAATCAAGCTCGGATTATATGTCTTAACATGAGAGAGAAAAGAAAGAACAAAAATAAATAAATAAACTCACTCTTGAGATCAGGCCTTGCTCCATACTGCACTTTGGTGGATTGGACAAGAGACTGCTGAGGCAGGCTCTCCAGTTCCCTATCCGAAGGGGTTAGCCATGACGAAGGTGACATTGTTGGAGTTTGCAGCTCGATATTCTTAATTTGATTCCCTTCTGCGGAGACATTCCTCTTCTGAAAGATGAAAACTGCACTAGTTGCTACAAAGATGCTTGCACAAACAAGAAACATGTCCCAGAGGAGTTTGTAGCTGTAATGGTAATTCTCTCCCCTCTTCTCGACAGGGTATATGTGGTAACGAGTAACAAGCCCGAGAAGCAGCAGAAACATGAGGAAGGATGATGAAATTATTGCACCAAGCCACAGCCAGCTGTTCTTCCCTAGCACTGCAGATATTGGAGTGTCTGATGGATTTGGCCTAAAAAGTTTTATCTCTATTTGGTTTTTATCATCCCCAACGGGCCTCTCATGCTCCTGAGTAATGTATGCTTCTATCTGCAGCTCCATTTTGGAAATGTCTACAGAAGCTTCGGAGAGAGGAAGCAAGAGATCTAGCATTGCCAAATCAGCTGTGTTCTTGAAGGCTGTGACTAGGAGGACTCTTGGGACCTTGGTGCCTAATTCTGATGTACTTTTGTGGATGATTTCGCGGATTATGGAGATGAAAGGGGTGATGCCGCTTCCTCCACTTATCATCACCAAAGACTCATGGCTGCAAACAAATTGTGAAGATCATGTGAAAATGAATAAGTTGTGTGTAGAAATAGAGGAATTTGTGAGGTTTTACCTTAGAAAATGAGATGATGCAGGTTCATAAGGGCCTTCAGTTGACACTTGAAGATGATCCAAAGGTGTAGAAAGGTGTTTGTAGAGCTTCTGTGTCCAACCTCCATAAGGTTTGATTGCAACACTCAGCTTGTCTTTCTCCATGTTGGAGTTGGAAATCACTGTAAATGGATGCCACTGCAGTTTGCATATGCTCGGTACACGAAGGAACAACGTGCTAGTTGTGTTATACGACAGCTCTGGAAGATAGTAGTGTTTGCGTTAGCTTTTTATGGTAGCTATGTACTGTCGCATTCATTCAAACGTATTTGATATTTACCTGGATTCTTCGCAAAGGTGAGTTCCATTGCTCCATTGGGTAAAAGGCGGGCGGAGTGGAGGCGGGCGCTCCCTCGGGATTGGAGGAATCTCAAGTAACGGTCGATGAGGAAGAGGAAGATTCCAGGGAGGATCATGCAGAGATAGGCGACTCCAACATGGAACATGTAGAAGAAAATATAGATGGAGTAGAGATGGTGTGTGTAGTAGAAGACTTCGAACATTTTCCGCCTCACGCGGTCGAAGCTCGTCGCCCAAATGGCCAGCAGCAGCGCGAAGGCGATCACTCCGGCGAAATTAGAGAGGTAGGTGCTGCTCCACTCAAGCATCTGCAAATATGTAAACAGTCAATCACCATGTATTGTATACCCTTACTAATTAATTCGTTGATCAAACTTGTTATCATGTTACCAGGTACATTTGATCGGTCATGGTCCACCAGTATACGATGAATCCCACGCTGTGGAGAGTGAAGAGCAACGAGGAGAGATGGCCGAGCCAGATGTGATACTTGATGCTGGAATCGGAGGTCAGCCCGATCAGAGGAAGCAGCGACGAGCCTCGTGTCACGGGAAAGAAGAGGAAAGCCCAGCACGCGTGTCCGATGTATCCCAGCCTCAGCGACACGCTACGGAACTTGGCTTGCCATCTTTTTAAATAAATCAAAGTCAATAAATATAAATATCAACGAAGAAGCGCAACTCGATCAATTGGTAAATGATAAGCGTACATACACTTTTTCTCCGGGGGTGTGCATGTGGAGATGCCCGAAGCTAACATACAAGTAGTTAGCCAAAGACCAGATCATAAGCAATACAAACATGGCCGCGAAGGTCACCTCGACCGCGTTCACTATGCCTAGCGGCGCCGCCACCATCGCCGGCCGTTTCATCGAAAGGTAAGACCTTTTGCTACTCGCGGAACTGGATTTCTTGTGCAGATGTAGATATACACATCCGAGGGCGGCGACGACCATAGGAGGGAAGCTTAGTAAAAGAAGATTAACCCCTGCAAATTAATGTGTTACTGTTAACCTAAGAAAAATGTCGAAATAAAATAGTAAGTAGTTTATGAATTACCTTGTTCACGGAAGTAAGTGGAGTTGAGCTTTTTCTGCATTTTGGGAGTCCATGAATTCTTGTAAGTCTTTGTAGGCAACAGAATCCATACCAACATATATCCCACCAAAAACACAAGGAAGAAAGACTGCCATGCTGATCGATATCTCATCTTCTTTAATTAATTTCTAGAAGCTTCACAGATTGATTATTTGTTGGGTGTGTTGAGACATCATTTAATATCTGTGTATATATATGTGTGTGTGTATGAAGCTGGTATGAGAGAAACGGCATGATTCATGCGCAAGTACAAACATTATCGTACTAAATTCATTATGCAGGCTTCTCAACCTTACAGATATTATCTATAATAGTAGTAGTAGTATAATATGAAAGTCAGACATGTTATATGGGATGATGCCTCTTTAGGCCAATGAGAAGTCAGAGATGTAATCAATTTATCTCTTTGATTAACCATTGTAGATTCGGGTTTTTTGGTTTGAATGTCTGGTTCTCTTCTTTTTTCTTTCAATAGGGTTTTTTGTTTATATTTTCGTATTTTTTTCAAAAAAGTTTAAATGAATAATGAGTTATTGGACTTAATTTAAGATGTTAAAATGAATTAAATTTTAAAATAAATGAGGAAGTGAGGCATTTTTATTAGTTTTGGGAGCCATAATTAGATATGTAATACAAATACTTGATCATATATTTGATCCGAGATGGATTAATAATATTCTGCACTTGTTTTATAATTAGGTCAATTTTTTTCAGCCATATAATATATTTCCAGTTGTTTCAGTAGTATATAAAATGCCAGAGACATTATTCTGCTGTCTCTTTCTCTAATTTCAACTTCATTTTCCCCTCTAATTTTATAATATTTCATTTCAATTCCCCTCTATCCAACTAAAATTAGCTGTGATAGTTATATTCATGTATTAGTACGACTTCCAACATGTGATAGTACCATAGGAAGTACAGTTGACTTTTGGATCTTCAAATTTAATCGCTGGCCAATTTTATTTTGGTGATGATCAATTAATTGTTTCTTCTCTAATTAGAGGCTTTTTATTAATTGAATTAGAAAGAAATAAACTGGATAGAAATAAATGTTGTGGGGCCCATCAATTCTTAAATAAATCTAAGCATCAGTTTGTCCCATTTGACGTTTTCTTCTACAAATTATTTCTCTATATTTGTGTTTATGGACCTAAAGACCCTTCCTTCTTCTTACTCCCTCGAAGCTGTTTCTTTTGAAGCCAGAACTCAGCATTCCTCTCATTATTTGGAAGAGACGCCGCCATGGTCATTTAGCCCCAATGGACACTGCCATGGTCAGATCTGAACCAGAATCAGATTCAGATCGAAGTGGAGCAGCGAAAATCGCTTCGACATCCGCAATATCACAGGCAGGGCCTCCTCCCTCCACCGCTAGCTCGACACCATCATCCCCGACAAGCTCTACAACCTCGCCGCCTAGTCCCACGTTGCCGTCTCGTTTGAGATCCTCGACTACACCGCCGACGTCATCTTCACCGGCACCCCCTGCCGCCTTGAGGCCGGCCGCTCCCACATCTGCCATCTCTTTCGGATCCGCTCCCCCATCAGTCCGAGACCACCCCTGCTCCCCTAAGCTGCCGCTAAGTCTGTCGCCCATTGGTGCACGTCAACTATCATGAGGCCTGTGGCAGCTTCGCCTGCAACGGCATCCTCTTCAACCACGACTCACACCCATTGCGGCGAGAACTTTGCCAGAGAGGAAGAGATTCTGAGCAAAAGTTGTTTTAATAGCTGAAGCTTACGCAATGAAAGAAGAAAATTGAGGGATATTGAAGATGAGTATGGAGTTGCGGGTCTTATATTTGCATTTAATGGAGGATTTTGGATTAGAGAATAGGGAATAAGGGGCATAGAGTGAGGTTCTGTAAATGAGTCAAATCAAAGAGCAAAAGTGTAAAATAGGCTTCATTTCTTAGTCTGTTATTCATTAAAGAATTGCTAAACCACCAACTTCGTCTGTTTTGAAAACGTGTCATTTCATGTCAACAGTGGCGGGCC
>JAOWBI010000002.1:2193613-2203918 GCA_028566235.1 Salvia elegans | reverse complement strand
AGATCATCTTTCTGAAAAAAAGAGGGGGAGAATCTCAAAGTTACAGGATAAAATTGGGATGTGGTTAGCCACAGTTAGACTACCTTAGTTTTCTTGAGTTCTGCAGCGAGGCATAAGGCGAAGGAGACGACAGCGATGGAGGAGAAGATATATCGATTTAGTGGTTGCATATACATGGGGTTGTGGAGTTGTATAGAGGAGAGAAGGAGGTGGAAGATGATGATATGGAGAGGAGGCTTGGAGTTTACTCAAATAGAAACAGACTTTGAAATGAGTTGCTTTCATTTGTTGGTGGCTCTGTGTTTCTTAAGACGGGATGCCTCAAATTAATTCTCTGTCATAACTGACAACAGTTTGTGATAATTAGTAGTAGTAACAATTTGTAACAATGTGCAATTAATTAAACAATTATGCTGATTTATGTAATTAAAATATTACCTAACACGTTACTAGTTTCCAAAATATAGATTAGCCAGCAGGGTGAAGAGGCCAATTACAATAAGAACAAAACGACATAATTAATTAATTTCATATTTCTGGACACACGAAGAAGGATGGAGAGGGCGGGCAATAAGAATTAGTAAGACGTAAAGTAACTATTTAGCGAGTTATAATTTTAATTTTTCACTCGACAAAATAAATCACAATTGTAAATTCCTTTGTTTTCAATTGATTCTCAATTTCTCATTGTGATCCAGATCGGTTTATTCCAAAATTAGGATTTTAGAATTCATAATTTTAGATTTCTTATAGAGCTAATAGTCGAAAAAATGCGCCTACTGCAGCTACCTTTATTCTTATTAAGATCATCCACAAATGAACTGCATTCATTCTCCTCCAATGTGCGCTCAATACCAACATTTAATTATTGCTACACGTCCTTGAAAATTAGAAATTTTCAAAACGGCGTGAATTTTAATATACAATTATTCAAGTAATAATGATGAATTGATAAAATAAGGAAGAAAAAAAATAGATCAAATAAAAAAGATGATGAAAAAAAATAATAAAAATAGTTTTAGTTAATTATAAGGTCCACTTCCCTAAAATAAAAAGTTTAAATTTCTATTTTTGAGATACAATGAATTTATTACTCTGAATGGTAAGTCTTCATTTTGGGGAGAATCAACTATCAAGTGACATTTCACTCTTAATCAGAACTCATCAACTGATTCTTCAAATTTAACTGGTTTAACCCTCTTATTAGCTTTGTTGTGAATTTCTTCTTCTAGTTCAATATGGAAATAAGCTTCCTAAATTGGGAAATTTATTTTTAAATTTCTTATTAGTGATGTGTCTCTAATTAACAACACAAGGATGATGTATCTCTTACTTGATGCCCTAATTATCCCTTGCGTGAAAATACATCTCCAATTTAGAAAAACCTAGAGGACTCAAACTCAACGCGATATCCCGTAGCTATTGGTCCTTTTATTTGTAGAGCACACAACGGCTCAATCTTCCGACAACAATCCGGATATCAGAGGCGGAACTATTGTGCTTCCGAAGATCCCTTCGGTGCCAAGGCAATGGCTTGGCGCGGCTTGAAAATCGACCATGGTGACAGGCATGAAAATCGACTATAGCGGAAACCACATATGGGAAGTGGGAGAAACATAAGCCATCGGTCAAGGATAGATCATCCAGGTTATTATAGTCTATAAGCTAGCGATAATTGCTCTATTATGTTTTATCCAAAATATCGTAAATTTCAATTTTCATATCTGTTCCCTAATCAAACAATCGTTACACTATTACTATAAAGTGTAATTAGAAATAGAATATGTGTATAATTACAAAATTATACGAGAAAAAATTTAACTGCAGTGGCTGTGGATTCTCTAATTGATTCTGTTAGCGGAGGCGGCTACCACTATCGACGCCGCCGGCCGTCGCTCTCCGACCGAAACCGCCGAATCAATTTCGACACATCCACAGCTCCACACGAAAATTGAGCGCAAAGAAGAGTGAATTTAACAATTAAAAAAAAAAAGAGGAGAAAATATGGCAGCAGAAACATCAAGCTCGCACAATCCAATTCCTCCATTGCGCTTCCCCACCCACCACGGCGCCGCCGATATCCACCCGCAAGCTCGAATCCTCTGCGAAATCGTCGCCACCGCGCCGACGCACGAGGTCGAGGGCCGTCTCGCCTCCAGTCAAATCCAGCCCGAGCACGAGTTCGTCCAACAAGTCCTCAAGCACTCGTACAACACCCCTGCCGCCGCCGCCAAATTTTTCCGGTGGGTCGGGCTGGTGCAGAGGCACACTCCGTACTCGTGGAATCTCATGGTGGATCTGCTGGGGAAGAACAAGCTCTTCGATCCCATGTGGGATGCCATCCGGTCTATGAAGCAAGAGGGCTTGCTATCGCTGAGGACGTTCGTTTCAGTCTTTGAGAATTATTGCATTGCTGGGAGGTTTAATGATGCTGTCTTGACTTTCGATGTCTTGGAGGGGTAAGCCAATTCTGCCTGTTGTATTGCGGTGAATTTTTGAATTTGTGTGTTTAGGGTTTATGATGTTTGTGAATTTCTATGGATTGGTTCTGGTCATTGTTTGTTTTACTTCATTTGAAAGCAAATGCATGAATATGAGATGCCAAACTCTTCCGAGACACCAAAAGAAGCAGTGCATAATTTTGAAACAAGATTCCCCCTTTCGTGATTAAGATAGTAATATTAGAGATTCTGAAGATTTTCTGTTATCTGAAGGATCAAGCTTGCTCATGCCTTATTAGGAGAAGTTTGATATAGTGTATTAGTGTTATATACCAATGAATGAATGAATGTAGATGAGAGAACTTGGTAGTGATGCACAAGATTGAGCATTTATCAGGTGTGGCTTTTCTTACGTATGTTCTCGTTGGAGGAACATTGGTAGGTTTTGTCCAAGTATTGAAGATCAAGTAATGTAGAAACGTAACAAGTAAAAGTCTTTATACGGAGAAGGAAATTCCTTTTTTAATCGTCACAGAGGAATAACAGAGTTTGTTGAATAATAGTATATGAACTTATGTGTTTTTCCGCTTGAAAAGTCATGGAACTTTTCATTCGATATTTTTTTCGTGTAAGTTGTTTATGATGTTTTTACTTTCTGTGGATGCCCTTGTATTCAAACTTATCAAGCCAGTTAACACTTTAAGATTTCTTCTAGTGTTGCTGTCTTATCATCCTCTTTGTTCCAGCAACTGAGGAAAACTCATTTTGCTTTTGAAAATTTCCACATTTTAACTGTAATCACTAGTGTGTGTTTTGAGCATTTAAGTGAATAAGTTTACAGGTATGGGATCCCACAAGATATTGTTGCAGTAAATTCTTTACTGAGTGCCATGTGTAGAGAAGATAACCGAACTGCGAAAGCACTTGAGTTCTTTGAGATAATAAAAGGTAAGATACATCCAGATGCTGACACATACTCGATATTGTTGGAAGGATGTGAGAAGGAAGGCAATGTAGCCAAGGCAAAAATTACTTTCGGGGAGATGGTTATTCGTGTTGGTTGGAGCCCAGAATATATGTTTGCTTATGATGCACTTCTAAATACTCTAGTTCGTGGATCACAGGGTGATGAGGCAATTAAGTTCTTGCAGGTGATGAAGGGGAAGAATTGCTTGCCAGGTTTGAGATTCTTCTCTAATGCACTTGATACATTTGCTAAGCAGAACGATTCTTCTCATGCTATAATGCTGTGGGATATCATGGTTGGTAGTGGGCTGACGCCAGATCTGATGATGCACAATGTCATGATCAGTTTGCTTACCAGCAGCAATGACATTGACAACGCCTTTCGTTTGCTTGATGAAATGGTGTTCCATGGCGCTTTTCCTAATTCTTTGACGTATAATATTATTTTTGGGTGTTTGATCAAGAACCGAAAGGTGCGTGAAGTGGGAAAGTTCTTTCTCGAGATGATCAAGAATGAGTGGGATCCAACCCCTGCAAATTTTGCTGCTGCCATCAAGGTGTTGTTTGATGGTGATGATCCTGAGATGGCAATTGAGCTTTGGAAATATATGTCTAAAAACAACATCTCACCCCGTGATGATAGTGGTAATGCGGTGCTTCTTGGTTTATGTAACCTGGGAAGGTTATCAGATTTAAGAAGGTTTGCAGAGAAGATGATTGATGAAAAAATTATAATCCATGAGTCTACGATGACAAAAGTGAAGAATGCTTTCTACAAGCAGGGAAAAGGTTCGCATGAAATCTATGACACTATCTCAAGGAAGTGGAAATCTTCCTGTCTCCAAGCTTGAAGATAAAAGCCAATAGGCGTTTTTCTGTGTGGTTGATAGTAGTTACAGTATTGATTAATTGGAAAACTCGGAGCATCTTGTGCTTCGCCCCTTAGATGTTCAGCAGATGCTCTCCTTTACCTAGTGGAAGTCTGTGTCATGTTCTTCCCCTTAGATGTTAAATAGATGCATTTTTCCTTCCTCACATTTAGTCTTCTTCTATCCTAGTTAACAATCCAGTTTATTCCTACTGTTCTTTGACGAGGAATGAGATAGTTGGAGATTGAGGGAAGCGGCAGGGTGGGTTCCATTTTTTCCAACATAATTACGTATGTATACATATTCCATTTGACAATATTTTCTTTTTCATTATTAGTAATTGATTCACTCCGTTTTGGACGAAAACAATGTTATCCCCTGCCTCCTTGTTGGATTCTGTTAATGAGTTGGGATCTGATATAGTCTTCACTTTTACAGTGAAAACTTAGTCTTCACTTTGACAGTGAAAACTTACTGAAGAACAAATTTTCAACTGTTGTTCTTCTTCCATCTAGCTAATGCTTGTATTAGTGAATTCCATCTTCTTTGTTCGAAATAAAATCTACCATCAGAGATTCGTAGCACCTTTATCTGTCAATTTCCTTCATGATTTTTTGTCAATGCCACCCACCACTCTTGGTGGTGGCATTATGCATCTTGCTTTCACAGTGAAGATAAAATTGCAGCCACTGAATATTAAATTGCTATTGGAAGCTCAGGCATAAGGTGTTCAGATGGTTCATTGAAATAAAAAAGCTCTTGTGCCTAAGAGCAGATTGTTGTCCCAAAATGTTAGGTTGCTTGATGTTTAACTATCGGTTGCTTGATCTGCTCGTATCTCATGAAACCAATATACTGCTTTTATTTCTTACACAGGAAATTGCATTTTCCTTGTGTAATACCGTAAATCCTCTTCATGACTGGGCTGCTAGAATCATCTTTGCTGATGGTGTGAGACCCTTGCTGTGGTTCTCACACACAGCCTGGCATTTCGTGTTTTACACACTTTTTTTTTTCCTTGATTTTGTTTTATCAATTCCATCCGTTACCAGACTGAAATGTAAAGGCCACCAAGTCAGTTCTTCCACATTTGGCTGAGCTTTAACTGCTGGAGATCGAGCCATGGTGGTACCACATGTAAGTGCTGCTGTCTCTTTTTTGTATTTCATTCTTCTGTGTTTCCAGTATGCATGCAATAACCAAAACTTCTCTTTCCTTTTGTGTACGTCTCTGCTTTCTCTTGCAATAGATTATCCCATTTTCTTCTCAAGTTCAAGGACGCATTATGTCAAATTACTCTTGATTTCGCCTACATCCATGGGGTCTGTTCCCTTCCCCTTCTGTCCCCAATCTCAGATCTTCCTGCTATGGTTCTGCAAATTAGTCGATCCACTTCCTGCTTCCTTCCCTCACGTTCTCGATTTTTGGTACGCGTCATGGTTCTTGATATTCTGAAACTAGAGGTTAAACTTAGTCATGAAAGTGAAGGTACTAAAGTTGTACATTACGCAATCTAGGTTAAAAGTTGTACAACGTATGTTAGAATATTACAAGAAGATGACTTTATGCTTAGGAAAGGTAGATACCAAAACCTTCCCAACCCATCAACAATCCCACTCTCTATCTCTCTTACTCTCTCCCTATCCTTGCCTTCCTTACAATAAACACCTAAATATTAGGACTTCTCTTCCTAATGCCCTCTCTCTCATCACCACCTCCTCCACCGCCCCAATGCCAAAGCGGTTGGGTCCCCGCCACACAACCCACCCCCTGATCTGGTGTGTCTCTATCATTTGTGCCATACTAACCATGCTGGTGATTATAGGTGGCGTTGTAATCTTCATTGGGTACGTGACACTCCGGCCGAAGGTGCCCCAAGTGAGCGTCACAAGAGCCCAAATGGACACCATATACTTCGACCAGACTAGCTTGATGATGCTGCACGCAACCATCGTGATCAAAGCAGAGAACGACAACACGAGGGCTCATGCAAGGTTCTACGACATGTCCTACACCCTCAGCTTCCGCGGCCAGAAGATAGCCATCTTGATGGCCGACCCCTTCGACGTCAGTCCCAACAGGTCTCTGGAGCTCAACTTCGTCGTCCCGTCCCAGTCTATACCTCTGAATCCAGATGAAGCCGAGGCCATCAACTGGTCGTTGGGCCGGAAAGTGGTCGATCTCGATCTCAGAGGGATGTCGAGGACGCGATGGAAGGTTTGGCTCATTGGGTCCATTAAATATGTGTTGCGTTTGGATTGCCAGCTCCATTTGCCCGTTGATCAAACCACCATATATCCACATTGTGTTTCCAGGAAATAAAAAAAGGGGGCCCTCTTTGCTTTTTTCATTTTATTAGCAGACTTAAAATCAGGATCTCCTACTCTCAAGGATTTTTGTTGATAATAATCCATTATCTTTTCCTAGAATTATAATTTTGATGTGCCAGAATATGTAAAAGTTGGAAGTCTCTTCTTAGAGCTTTGTCTTATGGCTTCAAAGGAATTGTCCGAATTATTATATTATTATGAAACTATAATGATTTTATTTACTT
Source organism: Salvia elegans (assembly GCA_028566235.1). Classification (NCBI taxonomy): domain Eukaryota; kingdom Viridiplantae; phylum Streptophyta; class Magnoliopsida; order Lamiales; family Lamiaceae; genus Salvia; species Salvia elegans. The sequence continues at coordinate 2,197,088 of JAOWBI010000002.1, read as the reverse complement.
GTTTTTAAAGTCCTATTTTTTTTTTCAGTGCTATGAATTTAAAAAAGTTAATAAAGATTAGATAAACTATGTTATAAAATGTTGGAATATACATGATCATCAGCTCATTGTTACTAAACAGATATCAAGCTGTGCCAAATCAATAAAGATATAAACCATCTTCAACCGAAAACTAGGCATTAAACTTCCACTACTATTTCTCATATCCCGTGTCTCGGTCTAACTTCGCCTACGAAGGTTATATCTCTTCGTGCGCGGAGTGGTGAAGGAGGAATCCACCTCGATTTCCTCAGGTAATACGTAGTCGGGATCCTCCAACAGCTGCACATCTTCTGTCAACTCTGTATCCACCCACGAACACCAATTCACTTCGCTCTCTACATCCTCGTTCCATGCCACCATCTCTTTGCTCCGCTGCATGCAGTTTACCTTCTCCATCAACGTCACCAGGATCTCGTGGTTCAACACCTCGTAGTCTCTGCATAAAACACAATTGACCTCTATTTCTCAAAAGGATAACAGTTATGTACATAATGAATTATAGCCTTAGGTGAAGAAATCAGAATCAATTAAAGGTATATCAATTTACAAGTAAAATCATTTCATGGTATGATGAAGAAAATTTGATACTTTACCTGTAGGTAAATATAGCATACACATACTGGACGGATGCTGAGAGTGCGAAGAGCGACCTTACAGTGCGTATCAACCATCTTTGCCGTTCGCCATCAATTGTCACGGTCCAAAATATACTTATCTCAATCAAGAACGCCACACACAGACCTGCAAACGGAGAGGAAATTCACGTGTAACGAAACAAAAACTACAGGCAGAGTCTAAATGACTAAATGCATACCTAGATACAGCCTGTGCCTCACATTGTAGGCGTGCTTTATGCTAGTCAGCATGTAGACGATGAAAATTGCACCAGAGTAAACCAAGAACGCGATGATGACCCGTGATTCAAACAGCATGGCGTTGTGCAGGTCAAAGAGCTTATCTATTGCAACAAACATGCTTGCTTGCTTTGATTCAAATGCTTCCTGCAACAATATATTAAAGTAAAACACAGCCTTTGCATTGAGTACTAAAACGTTCGAGTTTGGAGAGAAACTTCGAAAAAACCACAAACCTGAGCTGCTAATATCAGTCTCGAGTTCTCCACTAGATGATCATGAGACTGATGTAGTTCCTTCTGCTTCTCGAGTAGTTCCTCCTGCTGCTTATGCCCGAATTCAGCCAACGTCTGCAACGTTAACCTGTAAATTCACGTTCTATTTTAGAATTCCACACGATTGATCAGAAAACTACAAGAAGCTCATACCTGCTCTCCTCAAGAGCCTGTGACTGAAACTTGGTGAGAAAATTGAGGCCCTCGAGGGCTACAGACTGCCCGTCTAGAAGCTCCTTTTGTTTATCCAACGACGTTCCAGCCATATTCCCTATATCGTCTGCTTTACTCTGCAGGAGACTCATCTTTGACGACATTGCATCCCCAACCTTCTCAATCTCCATCTCTATCTCAGCTGCTTCCGTTCTCAACTTGACAATGTCTTCTCCCAGATTCTCGTACGAGTTCTGAAGCAACGCCATTCCCTGTGCCAAATTCTCCTTCATCCTAGCCTGTCCCTTGGTCAGCTCCATCTGAGACGAGGCTATCCCCTTAGACTGCTCGTACACTACTTCAGAGTACCTCAACACCGAGTTCACGTGATCCTCCAACACTTTCGATGTCTCTGCAACTTTCTGAGTCCGGACATCTATTGAGGCCAAAGAATCATGAACTTGCTCTGCATTCTGCAGCAGTAGCTCTCCGTGTTCCTCGATCTTTCCTAGTTTCACCTCTGCGTATTCAGCAGTCCTCTTGAGCTCATTCACCAATCTCTCGGTTTGATGCTTGAACGCCTCCGTCCTACAACAAATTTCTACAACTCTTAGACATAAACAAGTAGATTAAAAAAAACCACAAACATAGATAGATATGATGATGCTCACTGCAATTGGTGACAGATGGAGTTCGTCTCAAGAAAGTACTCAAGATAGATCTTGTGACCATCTCTATCCAAATTCTGCAAGCACTTCCTCATTTTGGATTTGGGATCACAACGAGGGAAAGAGGGCCGGCCCGTGTGCCTCTGGAAGCAATCGCTGAGGCTCCACGCCAGCCTAGACCGTGCCTCCTCGTCTGCAAGAGTCCTCGTGCACCCTTCAAACACGCTCTGGTAGGCGGTCTGCCAGCAAGAATTTGGCGCGAGCATCTTGCTCTTGGCGCTCTCGATCAACTGGATGCCCTTCTTGTCATTTAAAGCCTCCAATGAGAAATCAGAAACCACATTCTTGTAAACACCCTCCTCCTTGCCTAAATCAGCCTCCTCTTCGTTAGACGAAAAGAACCAGCTTCGTGATACCCGAGCCTGTGACAGCAACACGAAAATCGACAGCAAGACAAGGCGATAATGGCAGGGCCGGAGATCCATTCTACGCCTTCCTACAACATATGATTCATAAATTCATTCAACACATATGAATAGACTAGAATCATACATGTTTGCAATATTGATTGAAATACCAAATTTTCACTAACATAAAATAGAAAGTCATTGATTGTGATTCTCATCACTAAATACAATCAATCTGATTTATCAGCTAAAAACAACTAACTAAGCTAAGAAAACGTATTTTTCAACTCGATATAAATTGAACCTTGGGGTTTCATTTAACTTGATAATTGAGAAAAAACTTGTGTTTCTTTAAAAATCGATTCTTTTCCTTTTCTACTCTTCCTTACCGTTCCAGCTAAAAGTTTCTAAGTTAGTAGTATTTTTTTTTTTCTTATCATCATCATCAAACAATCAAAGTAAAGAAGTTGATGTATGTAAACGTAATTCCCCAGCAGTGAAGAAGCATGCAACAGAAAATTCTGCAACTAACAAGAAAAAAATAAATCGGAGAAGATGAGGCATTGTAAGAGATCATAATTTCTTACGAAAATTTGAGGGAGAGAAAGGTGGTCTGAATGTGGCGTAAAACAGCAAGATTTATAAAAGGGATTGAAAAACTATATGAAAAATTTGATGAGAAATCAATTGTAAGACTTTCCAAATACTCAACGTCGACGGTTTCTTGTTTTTTGTTTTGTTTTTTCTTTTTTGTTGACTGCCGCCTCCACGCGCCAATTCTGGCCCGTTTCTATGAATTGGGCTTCTGAGGCCCGTTTTATTCTCAAAGTCCAGTCAAATTTGTGTTTTGATGTTTGATTTTATGAAAGTTGTTTGTATTTTATCATGATTTGGTATAATAATTTGAGGAGATGAAAAAGGAGCAAAATCGAATTACCTTGGTATCTATTTTTGTGAGCCAACGATGCTTTTTTACCATACCGGATCGGTTCGTGATACGATCTTCGCCAGACTTTGACTTGAATCATTTAATTGATCTTCGCCAGACTTTGACTTGAATCATTTAATTGATCTTC
>JAOWBI010000002.1:1871836-1881931 GCA_028566235.1 Salvia elegans | reverse complement strand
GTAAAATAGCAATTAGGGTATATTAGTCATAATATACAATGTATTATGTCAAAAGAAACATAAGGGTATTATGGCATAGAGACATTATGTCTCTAAATCACTACCCACTTAAATAATATCCATGTCCTTAATAGTCAAAATACAACTAGCTTAATAATTAGTAGCACGTGTAACAATATTAATTAACGGATGCAAAAGTATTAGTTTACAAAATTGAAATATTTTATAGAGCAAGTAAAACTAGTAGTACTTACCTAAACAGAGTAGGAAAAGGCTGGCACATACAAAAATGGCATTCTTGTAATTAGACAGTATATGAAGGGCATATATTTCGTCCCCTTCCTAATTTAAGACCCTAAAAATCCTTCAGTAGTGTGTGTAATATTGTCACGGCGGAGCTTCTAACGCCGACGTCTAGAGAGAGAAAAACCCTCGCCGGAAAATCGAAAAACAATGTGCTCTACAAAGCACAAGCAGAAGCACCAAAACAGCCAAAATCACCCCCGCACTTCCCCCTCCACCGCTGCCGGCGGCACCGGGGAGGATTGGAGAGATGAGGCCATCACCACCGGATCGCTGAAGCACGTCGACCTCAACACCGGATCCGACGGCTGGGCATCGCCGCCAGGGGACCTATTCTCCGTCCGCGGCCCGAATTACCTGACGAAGAAGGGCAAGAACCCCGCCGGCGAGTGGCTGATGAATCCCGCCGGCGTCGACTGGCTTAGATCCAGCGGCAAACTCGATCACGTCCTGGCGCGGCCGGACAACCGCGTGATGAACGCGCTGCACGCCTCGAGGTGCGAGAAATCGTCGAAGACGTTCATAATCGCGATCAATCTCCAAGTCCCCGGGCGCGAGCATCACTCGGCGGTTTTCTACTTTTCCAGCAAGGTCGACGAGCCGATTGGGTCGAATTCGCTGCTGTATCAGTTCATCAACGGCTCCGATGCCTTCCGCAGCAGTCGATTTAAGATTGTGAATAAAATCGTGAAAGGACCGTGGATTGTTAAAACGACGGTGGGGAATTACTCGGCGTGTTTGTTAGGGAAGGCGTTGAATTGCTACTACCACCGCGGACCTAATTATTTGGAAATCGATGTCGATATAGGTAGCTCCGCCATCGCCTCCGCGATTTTGAAGCTGGCGTTGGGTTGCGTGACGGCGGTGACGATCGATATGGGGTTTTTGGTTGAGGGGCAAAAGGAGGAAGAGCTGCCTGAGCGGTTATTCGGTGCCGTGAGGATTTGTCAAATGGAGATGAGCTCAGCCACGTTTGTTGAGAGTGCAATCGCAACAAGCAAGGTTTTGCCGATGAGTAGTGGCGGTGAAAGCGAAAATGAGGATGATTAAATGATTAGCCCTTGGTAAGTTTATTAAAGGATATGAAATTTGGCAGTGATGATGGTGAAAGAAATATGATGAATCCCTTAATTTGGGGTGGATGGCTGTAGATAATAACCTTTTAGTGGCAATGTTGAATTGATTTCACCATTTTTATCTGTTTTCTGTTGGTTTAACCTTTAATTCATTCAAAACTTTCGAGTTTTGCTGTGTATTGCTCATCCACTTGCTCACATTAAAATTTAATTTAACAAAAATGTTTTCAATGTGAGGCTAATACAGTTCATATACGACAACGGTTATAGATATAAATAATTATTGCCTTTTGCTTGGAATGCTCAATCTGCACACTGCTCTGCTATTGATTATATCTTGGATTATTTGGCCTTGAATTTTGTGCATTTAATGTTGTCAAGTGCAGAATGCACTGGATGATAACATTGGCAGTTGTATTCAAACCTTTATAATTATACAAGCTGCAAAATATGTCATGGAATTTGGTTTCTTCTTGATTCATCTTGGATCCTTAATTAGCTATTGCTTTCTTTAACTCCTAGCAAGATGCCTAGGATTGCCCCCATCAAGTGTTGGAACAAAAACTGGATCTTGGTTGTCCCCATCATGATGCTAATTTACATTACTTTTATTTCATCTCATGTTATATTTGAAGGGAAGCTAGTTTGCAGAACAATGAAGAAAGGGATAGGGCTACATTTTTCTTCAGCCATCCATCCAAAAGGTAGGAAGAAGGGAGCCAAAATTTGATAACAATTTTTTAATATTAGTGTGAGTTGGCTGGAATGATATGTTTCTTGGATTATCATTTTCTTGAGGTGTGAGCACTTTTGTTCTGTTGTGGCTGCTGGGCGGCTGTGGATTGAGAAAGGAGATTACTTTAATCTTATGGGAGTGTCATGTCCATTATGACAGTGTTGATATTGTAATCTAGTGGGTGAGCAGGAATCCTCTTTTTCTCAGAAGTAAAGGCAACTTTAATGTCTGAAAATCACCAGTACAAAAATGTACTTTAACATCTTCCTTGGAAGGGCATGGTGTTGATCAGACATGATTGATGCCGTACCCCTTTTTTGTTGAATGATAGGTACATGAATCATGAATCACCACTCAATCTTGCAGGAGCCTTGTACATTTCTGTCATTCATCTCTCAATTATTTCTTTTTCACTCATTTTGAGTTTGGTGCTATTATTTGATTGGCTGTTGTGGCCGTCGAAACTGATCAGCTAATAATTTTGAGAAGTTGGGAGTTGATCTTGAGAGAGCGTAGAATCTTCTTTTTAAGGGTGGTTGATTCCTATGGTCTTGAATCTTGAATGTTTCTTTATTTTTGAATCCCTAAGTTCTAACCCTACTGATAAAATTATCAATTGCAAGTCTCATATCCGATGGAAAATGGAAATTGTGGATGCATGTCGATGAAATTTGGCATGCTCGAGATATTTTTATTCTATATGACGACATATGTGCTTAATGATGTGATAGACGTGTGGTTTAGTCAATGTATTGATGTTTCGAAAACCACAAACATATGTCTAAAGATAAAACTTGTAGGGAAGATAAGTGCAAAACATCGAAAAAGTGTTAAGCAATTTGTACCATCTTGCATAGAGTATGGGTAACCCATACCTTTTCCCATAGGTGTTAATTCAACTGTAACCTCACATCTCCCTCGTTATTTTACTCCAATGATTTACTAATTTTATTTTTTTAATTGTTATTGTTATTAATGTAACCAATAGTATAAATATCAAAATTGTTCCATTAAAATTATAAGTAGTAAAAAAATACTCCTTTCGTTCTATGTTAATAGAAGCGTTTCATTTTCTGCACTCATGGAGTTTGAAAATTACAAAGATATTCATGTTAGCACGCTAACCATGACCGATGCTGAAATGAGCAGATGCAAGGAAAAAGAGGGGGGAGGAGAAGGGCCATCTTCACCAGCGCCCCACCCCGGTGCCACACTCCTCTCCCCCTCCAGCAACGTGGGGTGCTTTGTACCACACCGGAACTTGTGCTGCGATGCGACACCCCCTCCTCTCACTTGTTACCAATGCCATTAGGCTATCTACCAAATTTTGAAAATCCAGAGACATGTTAAGAACGACGAAACGTGCGAAACATTGGTAAGCGTTGTACAATCTGAATTGAACATCTTGGCATCATAAATTTAATGCGTTTTCTGCAGTGTACAACCACACGTTATGGAAAAAATCAAATTTTCTTGATAAAAAAAAGTAGTAGTATAAGTTGTGCTGTAGTAGTATAAGTAGTGTTGTGGACTATGTTAGGTGCGTTAAACATGATCTACCTTGTTCCCACTTCCCATCACCTGGCTTTTTTTTAAATCGAAGACTAATTAATGATTAAACGGAATTCGTGAATTGCCATTTATAATTGAAATTTGTTGAAATCATTTCAATGAAAGATCTCAAGTACATAAAGCTTTTATAGCATTAGCATATTATGCTTTGATTCTTAAGTAAAAAGACAGATATCTGAATCAACATCCAGCAGCTCCAAATCCCAGCTTCCCTCCGGCAACATCATACACCACCTCGAACGTCAGCTGCTGCGTATTTCCAAAGATTCCGATGTCACTGTCGTCGCCGTTTCCGGCGAAAGCAAGGCACGCCATCGTGGAGCTTACCGGGAACAGTATCCCCCGCGGGCTGAGGTCGATCTTCACTCCGCCGCCGAATTCGAACGACACGGTGGGGAAGGAGATGGGCGTGTTCGTGTACTTGGAGAAATCGAAGCATGTGTCCAAGATGGAGCTCGCCGCCGCCGCCGGGTACTTCTTCATTCCCTCCTTGAACGCCCCTCTCAGCGCGCCGTAAGCCGCCGGCGGCAGCCGCGTGATCACCGTGCCGGAGTCTATGATGGTGCCGCCGGCCGTCTTGAAAACACCTTGCTCTATCGGGAGCTGCTTCCCAGCGACGGTGATGGAGGCAATGGTGATGTAGTAGAACGTGGAGCCCGATTGGGAGGAGTCGAACGGCGTGAATTGTACCCTTGTTGCGGGCCCACCGGCTTTCCCGAGCGTTAGGTGGCCGGTGGAGCTCGACTTCGACGGGAGGCAATAGGAGAAGTAATTTCCGTATTTTGTCGCGGTTTGCGATGTGAGTGATAATGGGTCCCGGCCCAGGCCGATTAGCCCGGCGGTTCGGCCAAAGAGCCCTTGGTTTTTTTGGCCACATCCGAATTTAAAGTTTGGGAATACGTCGTTGGCGATGGTGAGGGTGTCTTTGCTGAACAACCCTATCGAGAATGAGTTGTCGCCGTACCCAACGCTGTAAATGCACGCCCCTGCACTACAGCCAGGGTTGTGGCCCGTGGCGGAGGAGAGTTGAGAGCAGGTTGTGGACATGCACGATATGTTGGAGTACGATGTTGAGGTTTTAGGGTCGAATATTGGGTCCTGTTGTTTGTAGCATGATCCAGCGCACGGCTGACATTGGGTCCATGTTAAGTCGCTCCCAGTGTCGAAGACGAGGGAGAGAGTTTTCTTGGGGGTGCCTAGGCCCACAGAAACGAGATAGTTTCCATTGCCTAGGGAGAATGCCGACTGTGCAGGGAGGTTGATCTTTTTGTCCCCAACTTTGTCCGTGGTTGGGGTTGGATTGAGACGGGCGTGGATTGACTCGACTCGGGACTGGTCGTGAGAGAGGATGTCTTTTAGCGATGGCCTAGTGCCGACTTCATCTTGTCTAAGTTTAGAACACGGGCCGTGCCGATGGAATACTTCCAACGTGGATGGCCTCTTCTTGATCGCATCTGTTGATTTAAAAGAGAGAGATTCAAGAATTTATGCATATGATTAATTAAGCTAAAAACATTGTTGAAGTACGAATTCTAGCTTTAAATATGTAAAGTAATTGTACTCATAACAAGAATTAAAAATGAAATTTCCACCATCTACAATCGAGTGGCGACAAGCATAAAATCGTCTTAATTTTTCATTTTAAGAAATATTTTAATTTGAATAATAAAGAATTCCAATTAAGACCCTTGGTCAATATATAAATGAAGAATCATTTTCAGTCAAGAAAATTTAGTAAGAATGATATCTCTTTGTTTGGATTAGTACATACTTTTAGCGCTAGGGTTCGAATCTCACAGAGGCATTTAATAAAAATTGAAAATTCAACAGAAAATGTTCATTCTAACATTATATCTCAAATTAAATTTTGTGAGAGGTGGGGATTGTTACCTTTGGAAGGAGTGCAGACAGAGGCTGGAAAAAGGGAACTGATTTGAATTGTGTGGAAAGAGTCTTGAATCTTAGTATTTTTTAGGTCAAGAGCATGGCTTTGATCTAAAAAACATGAAACAAGAACCAATAAAAGGGAAGAAGATTTGATGAAAGTGGAGAAGAGATGGGGAGTGGCCATATGAGTGAATGTAAATGTTAATGTAAGTAAGTTTTGTGTGATGTGGGTTGTGAGCGACAGGCTTCCATCATCTTGGATATATATACATGTAGGATTTCAAGAATCTACACCAATAATTTGTTCTAAGTGGGATTATTTGATATTATGGATTGACTTAGAAAACGAGCCATGAGTTGACGCATGAAAAACAATAATCCCATTCATTAATATGATCATATTCATATCTACTACTATTTGCTATACATTCTTATTTAAAATTAGTGTTCTTAGTTCTTGTTTTCCATGCATATCTCATTAAATCTGGTTTTTGAAGAACAGTATGTATTCTTTAGGGAGTACTATATATTTGAATTTGAATTCAAATGCAACGTAATTTGAAATATGCATCAGTTCAATTGTGTTTTTGTGATTTCTCTTTATTTTACTTAAAAAAACTAACTAACTAGATGTTCATATCCTCTATTAGCAATAAAATAATGCCTTTTTTCCTAGAAACTCAATTGACTTGACAACTTTCTTTTGCACCTTATTTCCAAATAATCTCGTGACCTATAAAGTGCAATCTTGCTAAATGTAACTAATGAATTATTATCAAATACTCCAAGATGGTCCAAATATAGTTGTTTATGTGTTAATTCATTTTTAGACTAATTAAGTACTATATCAACTAAAAAAACTTAATTAAGTGTTTTTTTTATAAATAGTTTGGTTCGGTTTTATTTTAAAATTATGGATAATTTGAATTTCTCATGTCATAATAATAATACTACCCGATAGTATATTTTTCTCTTGCGTAATTTCCCGAATAATTGGGCCCAGTGGGCAAATGGCGTGCGTCACGCTCTTTTTGCAAATTGTAAATTTCCATGTAAAATAGGGAAAATTTGCAAAACGACACGCAAATACGCGTTTTACATCCCCGTGATTAGTGTTGGGACCAAAATACAAATAAACTTGTCACGTTCATCGTGTATTCGAAATTCGATTCACATCCCAAAATATGCATGTCACAAATCAATAATAATGATATAATAGCGAGTACAGAATTAATAAACTAGTAAGTAGGTGTACAATTTAAAATCAATTAATTGTAACCAGGAATTTGTGAACCCTGTATTTTGATAATGTACACATATTATCGACTTAGCCCATGACCAATTATTATGCAAAACATATATATTTGTAGAATGCATTATTGGCTCATGTACTATAAATTGAATTCAATTTTGCATTTTGTGCAGAAGAATTCAATTTCTGAATAATAAGCTTTAGCTAGGGTTCAAACATCACCATTCCTCTGTTTTCAAATTATAAGTTTTCAATGTGAAAAGCACTAACATGTTCACACATCCTAACGAAATAAGCGACATAGATACTTGCAAAACATTGACAAATGGCGTTCAAAGTTGTAATTGAGCATCGCGCATCACAAATTCAATTTCACTATCACTCCAACAATTCACCTCTGTTTCTTGCAACATAATTTTTTATTTCAAATTTTCTGAAATCATATCATATACATATCACACTAACATATTTCCTTTCTTTGGAGAAAATTCATATGCTTTTTTTTTTTTATGTAAGAAACTATATAGTATGAATCAACATCCAGCAGCACCGAATCCCAGCTTCCCTCCGGCGACATCATACACCACCTCAAACGTCAATTGCTGCGTGTTTCCGAATATTCCGGTGTCCGCGGCGTCTCCGTTTCCGGCGAAAGCAAGGCACGCCACCGTGGAGCTGACCGGGATCAGTATCCCTGACGGGATGAGGTCGATCTTCACTTCGCCGCCGAATGCGAACGACACGGTGGGGATGGTGATGGTCGTGTAGTTGGAGAAGTCGAAGCATGTGTCCAAGATCGAGTACGCCGGCGCCGCCGGGTATTTTTTCATCCCCTGCTTGAACGCCGCGCTCAGCGCGCTGTACGCCGCCGGCGGCAGCCGTGTGATCACCGTGCCGGAGTCGATGATCGTGCCGGCCGTCTTGAAAACGGCCTGCCCTATCGGGAGCGGCTGGCCGCCGACGGAGATGGAGGCGATGGTGATGAAGTAGAACGACGAGCCCTGCGTGGAGTCGAATGGCGTGAACCGCACGCCCTTTCCGGGCCTTGGGGCCTTGCCGAGCGTGAGGTGGCCGGTGGAGCTCGACTTCGACGGGAGGCAGTAGGAGAAGTACTTCCCGTACCTCGTCGTGGTCTGGGATATGATCGAGAGCGGGTCCCGGCCGAGGCCGATCAGTCCGGCCGTTCGGCCGAAGAGCCCTTGGTTGTTTTGGCCACAGCCGAATTGGAAGTTTGGGAATACGTCGCGGGCTATGGTGAGGGTGTCTTTGCTGAAAAACCCTACCGAGAACGACTGGTCGCCGTACTGGATGCCGTAGACGCACGTCCCGACGCTGCAGCCGGGGTTGTTTCCTGTGGCGGAGGAGAGCTGGGAGCACGCCGTGGACGTGCACGATATGTTAGAGTAGGAGGCCGAGGTTTTAGGGTCGAATATTGGGTCCTGTTGTTTGTAGCATGATCGAGCGCATGGCTGGCATTGGGTCCATGTTAGATCACTTCCAGTGTCAAAAATGAGGGAGAGGGTTTTCTTGGGAATACCTAGGCCCACGGAAACAAGGTAATTTCCAGTGCCTAGTGAGCTGCCTGGTTGTACGGGGAGGTTGACTCTTTTGTCCTTGACTTTGTCTGTGGTTATGGTTGGGTTGGTGCGGGCATGGATTGACTCGACTCGGGATTGGTCATGAGAAAGGATGTCCTTTAGAGATGGCGTAGCGCTGGCTTCGTCTTGGCTGAGTTTAGAACACGGGCCGTGCCGATGGAAAACTTCCAGCGTGGATGGTCTCTTCTTGATCAAATCTGATTATTCAAATATGTATTGAATATGTCATCAAATTACATGAATTTCCATAACAAACGCACATTGCAGTAGATTGAAGAATTAGCTCTACTGCAAGACCTGGGTGGGTTAAAATTCTTTAATTCGCACTTGCAATTTGACAAGTTAGGCCACGAAAAAAGTAACACTAAAAGAGACTACATATAGGCACATGGATCAATATATACGTCTATAACTGCTCTCGATAATAAAATTGATACGTTAACTACTTTCATGAAAGTGTGGTTTTAATTAGATTATACTACTCGTATTTAATAGGGTGGATAAAGACCAATTTTTGTAAATTGCTAAAGTACTACGTTTGGTGTGGAATTGATTGGATTGTGTGTGGGATCCAATTAATTGGTTTAGTGGAGGATTAGGTTTTGTAACAATTGGGCTGGATTCGGAATATTATATGTCTAATATATTTATGAATGAGTTATTCGAATAAAAAAGTCTAATTATTTAGTAAGAATTTCTATTCAAGACAGCGGAGCATAACTCATCAGTGGTTGTGTGTGACAGTGTGAAATGAATATAAACAAAATGTAATCCAATACTAGTACTAGTATATAACTTCTGTTCATATGAGAAGACAAAATAAAATAATGCTAACATTATTAGCAGTAATCCAGATATAAGAAATTATTATTAATTATTTTTTCGTAGTTAAATTATTATTATGTGACTTATGATATGCATCCATAATAGCCCAAACACACAAAATAACACTCAGCAAAACAAGACAAGGTCACTAATTGAATTGTGTATCGTTTGTCCACGTAAAGCCAAAAGTTTAATTTAAAAATAGCTGTTAACCACTTGATATTTGCTTCCAACAAAATGATTCAATATCTAAATGAAGAATTATGAAATGGTGGCCATAAATCCAAACATTATGCCAAAACCGAACCTTTACAACTTTTTTTGTGCTAACATTATTGCTCTTGGACCATGCTACAAAAAGGATTATTGCCCACTTCCTTTTTGGTAGTTAAATATTTGAAAATGACTTAATGCATATTTAAAAAAAAATAACCATATGCTATATTCATCTCATAATATCGTTGCATGTCGAAAGAAGAAAGACCACATATTCTCACAATTGGAAAATGACAAATATATATAAGTTTTGTTACCTTTTCAGCAAATCATAAGCTTTGGTGATTAATTCAACGATGACAGAAGACAGAAAAATTATAAAGTTGATTAATTGAACTAATGATTCAAACCTTTATCATGTTGGATTCTATATATTCATATAATTTCATATTAATATCATCCTGATACAGTGACGTCATTATCTTATAGTACTAGTAAGTTTCTTAACAATAAATCTCAGAATAAATTTGGTCATAACCTTCTCATGTTTCAACTGGATAGCTCAAGAAAATGTCTAAAACTACGAAAAAGAAGAAGAAAACTATCTTGTTTTACATGCAAATGCAAGAG
>JAOWBI010000002.1:1103829-1121074 GCA_028566235.1 Salvia elegans | reverse complement strand
CTTATATAATTATACACGGCATGCCTTCATGAGTCGTGCAGAACCTCTGATTTCTTGGTCTGCCGATTAAGAAGATATTGTTAAGCAACCGAATTTCACATGAAAAAATTATACTTGAGGCCCTTTGGCAAGGTTGGAGAATCTTTAAGGATAGGAGTGAACGATCATTGCATATAAAAAGGTTACGAGAATGGCATTCTAGATTTCGAAACATGAGGAGTTTGTACATCATATTTTTGTGAATTATGACGCTGTTTCTTTGATTGTTTCTCTATTGTTCAGGTCCAAGAGGATGACACAGTCCCAGATTTACTGATCCTCCCACCAGGTGCTGATTTACACAATCATCCTCTAATAAAAAATGGAAGTGTTTTTCTGCAGGTTATTACTCTCAAGATTCTCTAAATCTCAGTCCTATAGCCCATTGTGAAATTCCTGTAGAAAATATATAAATTATCCGAACCAGCACTGTGAAAGTCTATCATTTGCAGGGTAAAGGAAGCTCCATGCCTGCTGTAGCCCTTGATCCTAAACCCGGGTGGGAGGTATATTACTCAAAGTACCTCCATCTTCGTATGTAATCTTACATAATTTAACTATACAACTCCACTTTCATGAAGGTTATCGATGCTTGTGCAGCTCCTGGGAACAAAACCGTCCACCTTGCTGCTCTCATGAAGGGCAAGGGTAAGATCATCGCTTGCGAACTCAACAAAGAAAGAGTCGAGCGCTTGAAGAATAATGTCAAACTCTCTGGCGCAACAAGTATCCTTCGAAATACTTAATTTCCCTCCATCTCTCTGTTACATAGCATACAGTTAAATATAGCTAATTCTAGACTGTTTAACTTAACTATACATAGATGTGAAAGTTAAGCATGAAGACTTCTTAAACCTTGATCCTACTGATCCCTCACATTCCAAGGTAATCTTAGAATTTCATTATCTCAGATGTAGAATTCTTTCAAATACATCACCGCTTTCGGTCTGCAGATTCGAGCTATACTTTTGGATCCATCATGCTCTGGATCTGGGACTGCTCTAGACAGATTAGATCATCTACTTCCATCACATAATACAGGTGACATTTTCACCTCTTTTATTCTGTAATGTTACAAATTCTGGGATTAATGCAATGTGATCTATTTGTTGACAGATGGTTCTGGTAATGTCGACGCAACGCGGCTGCGCAAACTTGCTGCTTTCCAGAAGAGGGTCCTTGAGCATGCGTTGTCTTGTAAGGCCATTGATGTGCTTGTTCATTGATCATTATTATGTGTTGCAATATGCAAAGTTTCCATTAAATATTTAGTTTGTGTTTATAAATTGTGAGTACAGTCCCCGCAGTGGAGAGAATCGTTTATAGTACATGTTCAATACATCAAATTGAAAACGAAGATGTTGTCAACTCTGTTCTGCCTCTCGCATCATCTCATGGCTTCAATCTCGAGACGCCCTTTCCCCAGTGGCCTCGCCGCGGTCTCCCTACATTTGATGGCTGTAAGTTCTCCCTATATGGGTTGGATGGAAAACGTCTTACTAACTAAGATATATTTTATCCGTCAATATCTTCTATATGAGTTGCTCGGCTAAATGTTCCTTTTCTACAGCTCAACATCTGCTGCGAACGGATCTTGTAGAAGATAAAGAAGGGTTTTTCGTTGCTCTCTTCGTCAGGAGAGAGAATTTAGAAGATCGTCGGCGTATAAAGCAGCAGCGCAGAACTCAAACGAAACCTCTCAACTTCTTTGTTGCTAGACTTCTTAAATTGGTTTAATTTCTCGTGACTTGATTTTTCCCCCAAATTTTTAATATTAAGACTATTATTTATTTTATTCCAATCCACTACTAATAATTTAGCAGACACATTTTAATTAAAATACAAAATTAAGGTATTAAAATAGGACAAGTACTTTTTGCTCCTGTTGCCTTTTTTAATCATAATTACTCCACTAGTAAGTTCGTATTTATTTTCTTCTTCTTTTTTTTAATTTTTCGCTTGGTCCTAAGATTCAAAATTATAAGAGCTCTCTTTTGCTTCTAAAATTTTCACGTTGTATCACAAGTTCAGTTTTCATATTAAAAGAACGAAATCACTAGAAACCAAAATCATAGTCATGATATTTAGGAGGTGTCCGGTACATAGATAAGTGAAAAAAAGAAAAAAACAAAGAGAAAACATTAAAAATTCAAACTGATCAAACTCAACATCAAAATGATGGAATGATCCAAAAAAAAACATCATTATTTAAGACTCCCATTCTTAGCTTATCACCTCCACCCCTCACGCAATCTTAACCTCAATAGTCTTGGGCTTCTTGGGCTCCGGCGGCGGCAGCTTGGCCACCGTAACAGTGAGCACCCCATCCTGGCAAACCGCAGAGATGCTGTCGGTGTTGGCATTCTCCGGCAGCACAAACTTCCTCATAAACTTGCCGATCCTCCGCTCCATCCTCACATACTTAGCCCCTTCCTCCTCCTCCCTCTTCCTCTCACCGCTGATATTCAGCACATTGTCCTCCTCCACCTGCACCTTGATGTCGCCGGACTTGAGCCCCGGCATGTCGATCACGAACACGTACGAGCCCGGGTACTCCTTCACGTCGGCTGGCGTCGCCGCCATGGCCTTGGCGTCGCGGACGTAGGTCCGGGTGGGGCCGCCGGCTGATTTGGCGGCGTCACTGCCGTCCTCTTCGTTGAGCATGTGGTGGAGGGTGTGGAGGAGGGGAGCGTCCAATCCCATTAGCCTGAAATCCATTTCTTCTTGATCTTCCTAATTGGGGGAAAACCTTCTTTGCTGTGTGTTTTTGTTTTGCTTGGGATGATGATGAGAAGGGAGGGGAGGTGTGTGTTAATTATAGGGTGGGGGTGGAAGGTTACAGAAGTTTCTGGAGAGAGAAAGTAGAGTCTCTCTCGTGCTCTCTGGAAGAACGGATATGGCTCTAGAATGTGCAATGTTCGCTGACGTGGCGACATTTGCGTTATTTGAATTTTTCTCTAAAATTGGGCATTCTATCTAATTATTTTTTCCGTAGATATTTAATTCATTTTTTAGCGTCTGTTCTTCTCAAACACTGTTACTATTCGATGCGTTTTTTGAGTAACTTTTTTTTTTTTTTTTTCTTTTTTTTTTTGTTTTGAAAAATTTGTCAAATTAAAATTTCATCTTAGCTTCTACTTATTGATAGTACCAAACTATCATATGTTACTAAAATATTTTGAATGCAAATACTTCTTCCGTACCGAATAATTCGTCTCACTTTGACTGAACACAGATTTTAAGAAATGTAATAAAGAGTGAGTTGAAAAAGTTAGTAGATAGTGAATCCTACTTTTACATACTAGTTTTATAATAAAATGTGGGTAAGAATAAGTTAATGGAATATAGAGTCTACTACTAAAAATAGTAAAAATTGAAATGAGACAAATTATGTGGAACGGATCAAAAATGGAAAAATGAGACAAATTATCCGGAACGGAGGGAGCAATAAGTAGTACTAGTACATTTTTAATCTTGCGTCCCTATTTCCATATAATATTCCACAATCAAGAAATTGGATGAATCCCATGAAACTATTCCATAGAAATTCATTGATATATTCTTTTATAAAGCAAATCGCCTTCAATGTGCAATTAGTGATTAGGGTGAAAAAAGTGCTTTAAATTAATTGACACATCCGTCAATTATATCTTAAAGTATGATTTTTTAGATCGCGTTGATTTGTAGCATTCCTTAGTTTTAACTAGGATATCAAAAAGAATACTTTATAAAGAATATATCATATATTTAAAAATATAAATAAACGTTCTTAATTACTATAGAATTCTTAGTAGTAGTTCTCTTTTTCAATGATATAGTAGTAAGAATGTTTTTCAACTTTTGTAACATATATTATATTCTCCGTATAAAATAAAGTTGTTGGCAGCTCTCTTTTCTAATGATAAGATAGAGTGTGGATCAATGAATAAATCTAGTGTGCGCATGCCTCAATGAAACCAGTAGTACATTTAACACACACAATTCATGATATATAACCAAAATTCTTTATCACAACATTTCATGAAAAACACACAAACACACATGACAATCACAAAGGAGCACAAATCAACATTTCCCTCCACCACTTAACCACCAACCTTAACCTCAATCACCTTCGGCCTCTTGGGCTGCGGCGGCGGCAGCTTGGGTACCGTGACCGTGAGCACCCCGTCCCGGCACACGGCCGAGATCCCCTCCGCGTCAGCATTCTCCGGCAGCGGGAACTTCCTCATGAACTTGCCGTGGCGCCTCTCCATCCTCAGATACTTGACGCCGCCGCCCTCCTCCTTCTCCCGCCTCCTCTCGCCGCTCACCACCAGCACCCTGCTGTCCTCCTCCAGCTGCACCTTGATGTCCGCCGCCGCCACCCCGGGCATGTCGATGACCACGGCGTACGAGGACGGGTACTCCTTCACGTCCGCCGGGGTCGCCGCCATGGCCTTGGCGTCGCGGATGTAGGCGCGAGAGGGGTTGTTGTGTTGCTGCTGCGAAGACGGCTTCTCGACCTCGTCCACGAGGTCGAGGAGCGTCGACAGGAGGGGGGCGTCCACGCCGAGGTGTCGCAAATCCATTTTTGATTTTGTGATTACTGATTCGAATTTGAATACTTTTAACTTTGGGAGTAGTTGCTTTGCTTGAATGGTGAAATGAGGTGTGAAATGGTCGTATTTATATGGATTGTTTGTGATGAGTTTGGTTGTTGGTAGATGCTTCTGGTTTGTCAATATATAATTTTATTTGAGTTATTACTACATTGTTCTCTTCTTTTCAAGAACGATCGAGAAAAGAGGGAATTAAAAATTGTGTTAATCACATGTATATATATCCATCGCTACACAAGATTAAATGCTACTAGTATGAGTTTTTCTAGTTTTTGACTGGGAAATTTTTACCATCTGGGCGTAAATAATATTCCCTGTAATACACATCTTAGTACTTTTCAGCAACTATAGTAGTATTAAGAACACTGAAAGAATATGAGTGAAAATGTTAATGAAATGGAAAGATAATTTTTAGTATAGTATAAAGTTGTATGATAAAAATATGATTGAAATGAGTTATGGAATATGTGGAGAAATCTTTATCATATAAAATTGAAATGACGTAATGAATGACAAATGGATCAAAATTACAAAATGAAATACTAGTGGACAAATGGAATAATTAGTTTTAAGTTGAATCTCATAGTAGTATATATGTTTGGAGTGATTGGATTGATGGAATGATTCTTCCAAGATAAGAAGCTGCAAGTTTAATTTTTGACAAACCTTGAATCAAGTTATACGTACTGAAAAAGGCATTCCCTTTAAAAATCAGCTGCTTAACAATCAATGCATATATACAACAAAAACATGAATCAACACAAGATCAAACCACATATAGTACTTTGTACAAATAATCCATTTGCCAAAAAAACTAATCAAACCACAGCCCTCAATCAAAGCTCATCCTCTTCCTCCTCATAAACAATCACCTCTCTCTCCTTCTCCTCAACATACCCATACTTCCTCATCACATACAACACCGCCCTAGTCATATTTCCGACGAACACGACCGCCATCAGCACCAGCCACAGGATCACGGACACCCTCGCCACGTGGTACACCGTGTTCTCCACGTGCTTGGGCGTCATGTTGATCAACGTGACAAAGTACGTGAGCGTCTGGGCCGATATCGCTATCCACATTGTCACCATCTGGGTCCACATCCACCTCCTCCGCCTCATCGGGAGCCCGCTCACCTGCAGCAATATTATGCTCAGGGACGCAAGGAAGGCGATCGTGTTGAACACCATGTACTGCCCGTACTTGTCCGGGAGCGTGTAGGCCATCACGGACTGCCCGGCCTTGTGGGCCTTGTCCGCCCGGGCCGTCCCGTTAGGGTTGCCGGCGAAATCTCCCTGCCATACTCCGCCTGGCGGGGAGAGGCCGGCTTGGAATGCCACGGTGGCCGTGAGGGAAGCGACTATCATCACCGCGCTCCTCTTCCGCCCCAGCCAGTCCGTGTGCTTGTGTTTCTTCGGCTGCATATTCGTGGAGGGCTGAGACAACGACGACGGTTTGATGCTTTTTTTCGAGCTTTGTGAAGCTGCATTGAGTGTGAGGGATTCTTTGCGATTGGTCGTTGAAGAAGCATTGTGTTGATGTTCTAGACATTGCTTGATCTCCAAATCCCTCAAATCTCCTGGATTTTGTAGGAGCAGATCGAGGGCTGTCAAACCGGCTGCGTTTCGTGCACCGTTTTCTATTCTCGTGTGCTCGATCAAATACTCCACAATCTGCAGATATTATATGCATAAACACAAGATGTTTATAGTAAAAATCACAATTATTCTAGTAAATTCACTATCTATATTCAATTAAATGCTACCAAACTCAACATTAAATTCAATTTAACCATACCAAATTCGCCATTAAACTCAGTTTAATCCTATTAATAAGCCCCAAAATATAGCTGAAATTAAAAATAAAAAATAAAAAATCACAGACCTCAAGCTGTTTCTTCTCGACTGCAAGATGAAGAACGGTATTCCCATTCTGATCCTTCCAATTCACCAATCGATCATCTCCTCCCTCCAAAAACTGCAGTATCGCCTTCATCGCTTCCACCCGATTATACTTCACACAGAGATGCAAGCAGCTCTCTCCTCCGCCGGTAATCGCCGCCGGATCCGCCTTCAGCAGCTCCTCCAGCACCGCCGTCCGCCCCTTGATCGCAGCCAGATGCACCGGATTCCTCCCCTCCCCGTCGCGGGCGGCGCACATCGATGAATCCGCCGAGACCAGCTCCTTCACCATCTCCGCATCCCCCTTCGCCGCCGCCAGATGAAGCGCCGACGAGCCGCTCGAGCTCACCGATTTCGAGAGCTCGGGGTTTGCGCTGAGAAGCTTCTTCGCGAATTCTAGGTGGCCTAGGAGCGCCGCCGCGTGGAGAGGATTTTCAGGAGTGGTAGAGATCTCCGGCGATTGAAGAATTTGGGGATTTTCCTTTAGGATTTGCGATAGGAGCTGCACCGATCCGTTAATTGCTGCTTCGTACAGGCTTTTGAGCTGAATCTGATTCTTCTGATCATCTTCTTCTTTTTTGTTTTGATCTAGCAATCTTATCAGCTCCATTTTTTCTCTCATTACGCAGAGTTCAACGCTCACAAATTCGATTGAAGAATTTGGGGGAATTTTGTTCCCTTTAGCCCGCCAATTTGGGCTTTAGAGTCAACGCCACGCAGAATATAAATTAATTAAAATAATTCTTCTAAAAATGATTAGAATATTCTTCATCTAGAAAACGTGCGACGACCATAAATACTGTGTATGATCATATTTGCAGTGGTAGTAATTGTTCGCCAGATAATGCGAAGTAATTCGAGGCTGTCCGAAATTGCTCACAAACTGTTCGACACTTTGCTTGTATGAACATTGCAATTCATGTTCTTAAATTTAAACCCATTATCTGATTGACTACTGAGTGATAAGTATTAATTTACTGACTTTTGCAGCTTCAGGTGTTCATCATTAGGGCTGGGAAAAATCGAATTTACCAAATCGTGATGGATAAATATGAGGGTTTGAGTAAGAAGAAATCAAAATTGCTGCTTCTCGAAGGTTTGCAATTTTGGTCATGAACTAGCAGTCCAGTTATAAGATAAATTCCTCAAAACCTGCTTGCTACTCTGCTTGTGTGAACATTTTCATTCTTGTCAATTTCGATTTTTCTAACAATAGATTCTCGCATAGTAAAAACCAGAGAACATGTGAAAGTTCAAGCGTTGAACATGAAAATGATACACTACTAATTTTCATACATGAATTTCAAGCATAGGAAACTAGATGTGCTTTTAGATAACTGAAAATAAAAAACTCATTTTTGACTGCTGATTCTGATCAGTTGGTTCATTTCCACCTCATTCCTAAACCTTCTAGGCCTCCATATAACAACACCTCTGTTCTTCAACCACTTATCGATCAAACGAATCGTGTTCCCGACAAGCAAAATCCCCATCACACTGCACCACACAGTTAGCGAGATCCCAATGACCTTGCTCAGCGACCCCCGATCCTTCCTAGGAGTCACCACAGTAATCGATATGGCATAGGTTGCCGCAGTTGTAGTAACCGTGAGCCACATGATCACCATCAGGATCCACATGAACAGCGGCCGCTTGAAGGGCAGGCCGCTAATGAGCAGCAGGATTGTGCTGAGAGACGTTACGAAGGCCACTGTGTTGGTGCGCATGAAGTTTTTGAATGCCCGTTCGCTTTTGTAAGCCATCACAGCCTCCCCTGCTTTATGTGGATTAGCCACGAGGGTGCCGTTGTCATGGTGTGTGAAGTCTTCCTGCCAGACGCCCCCTGGAGGGGTCACCCCGGCTTGGAAAGCCATGGTTGCTATGAGGATCGCAACCACCATTATGGAGTCTCGTTTCTTGGTCAACCACTTCACCGGCTGGGTGTCTTTGTGTTTGTTTTTTAATCTGTTGAGCCCGTGGCACAGAACATGGGCGACTCCAGAATCTTCTTGTGCCTCGGGTTGGATTTGTTCGTAAAGGGACTTTGCTGTTTGGCCATTGGAGTTCATTGCGTTGATATCCACGTTGTCGTTTTGGAGTAGATACTCCATAATCTGCAATATTATGTGTTTATGTTCTTGATTATAGGTAAAGAAGATGTCACAGATCAGTCATTCAGATGCTCTTTACTTCTATTTATCAGGTATGCATATCATTTTCTTGAGTCTTGATCCTATGTAATTTATGTTCCAATAAAATATTGAATGATCTTGATTTATCGTTCATAACATAAATTTATAATGGAATTAGGCAAAACTGACAGCTCAAAAAGTTAATCCACATTATGAAGCATCTATTCTTTTGAATATAGGCTAAAATGCTAATTCTAAGGGCTTTATTTAACATATGAAACATTAACTGAATCCAAAAATAATATTACCTAAAAAATAAAAACAATGACAAATGAAACTACTGGAAATTTTGTTTACCTCAGTCTTTCTCCCAGCTACTGCCATATGCAAAATGGTGTCACCATCATCATTCTTTGCATTTATCAGCTCTTTCACTTCTCTCATCAAAACCCTCAAAGCCCCCAGCTGGCCATGTTCGATGCACAGATGCAGGGCGTTGAGGCCTCGACCCACCTTATGCCGAGCAGCCAGAGGAGCTACGGAGACGAGCTCCTCCAGCAGCTGGACCCGGCCCTTTATTGCCGCAAGATGGACAGGGTTCCGGCCCTGAGAGTCGCGGGACAGGCACATATCTGGTGCTGCACCGATCAGCCTTTTCGCAATCTCCACATCACCCCGTGCCGAGGCGATGTGGAGAGGCGACGATTGCTGAGAGTTGAGCTCTTCAGCAAGGTGAGGGCTGTGGCTCAAGATCTCCACAACATAAGGTAGATGCCCTTTTAATGCTGCTACATGGAGAGGTGTGTTGTTTGGGCTAGTGTAAGAAACTCTTTCTAGGAGAAATTCATCCTCTCGAAGTAGTTGGCGCAGAGCCACTACATCTCCTTTT
Organism: Salvia elegans; assembly: GCA_028566235.1. Classification (NCBI taxonomy): domain Eukaryota; kingdom Viridiplantae; phylum Streptophyta; class Magnoliopsida; order Lamiales; family Lamiaceae; genus Salvia; species Salvia elegans. The sequence goes on along the minus strand of JAOWBI010000002.1, from coordinate 1,111,509 downwards.
GCTGCGCTCTCGTAGAGCATTTCCATCTCTCTATCTCTCTCTCTTATAATTGCTCAAGTTCATGATGAACTTCCCCAAATGTAAGTAGACTTGATGTTTTATTTATGGTTGTCATAAGGTTGACTTGGGTTGACTCTGATTACTCCCTCCTTCCATGATTTAAGAGAGGTAAAAGAAATTGAATGGAAAATGTTAATGAAATATGAATCCAATGGTGATTTAGTGAAGTGTGGTTGCAATCAACACGAGAAGTTATAATAGTTTGCCAAGCAAAATATTATGGAGAGTACATGATACTGTCGTCTACTAAAAATAGTCTTAGTAGTGGACTAAATGCAAATTTGGTAAAATATCATATAGATAAGAGGGAAGATGCTCATATAAATTATGCGATTGGGGTTTAAATATACACCAAAAATTTTGTAGAGGTAAATATAAGCAAATTAGAAGAGGTTGATTTTACTGCATTTGTTGTCACGCGCTATTTAATTTGGACGATTATGGGAATAAGAAATGGTTGTTAGGACTTGGTCATGATTGAATTTCTGTGTAATTTTCATGAAGAGGAAATGAAATTACTAGGAAAGCACCTACGCACATTTGTTACTTCTTGGCACGTTCATTTTTTAGTTTTTCTTTTCAAGAAGAAGGAAATAAGTGATTCCCACTATGGGTCGATCTTCAAATTCGACAGATTTGAGGTTTTATGCTATTAAGCTCATATCGGTTAACGTTAGAATTCAAGAATTAGGGCGTCGATATGACATCGTTTCATGTATAATTCAGACTAAATAACATAGACCTCATGACTAGCCGCGTTATGATAAAAAAATCAGTCAGAGAAAATTCTATTTGTGTTGGGTTGGGAGAATTGTACATTTTTAAGAGAGTGATAATCAAAACCACTTTGAAAATTCATTGGAAATATCAGAATTTGCCCATAATTTATGATTCATAGAACCAATATCCCAAATATTTTTACTTACCGTGAAAGATGTGACTAATATTTATTCTTAACAGATGAACTTTTTATCATTTTCACTCCCTTTTATTGTGGATGTGGGCTGCCCCAACACATTAAGCATGATGATTAAGATATTCGATCTGAGTTCTTCAACTAACTTAATAACCATATGATAAGAAATTACAAGGAATGCTTCTTTGTCTACATCAATCTTGTTCATTTTGACTAGGTCAAATTAATTTTGTTGTTACTAATCCTTTTCACTGCTTTGTAATATTTTGGGACCAGGTCAGATAAATTTTGTGGTTATATTTGACGAGGCTTGGTTTCCTATTTCTTGGCCCACACCTTGTTTATGGTTCTAGGCCTAATCGGAGTCATGGTCAACGATTCTGAGACCATTAGCTGCATCAGCTTCAATTTGACCAGTCGATAAATGAGCTTAATAAATAATTTACGTACTCTCTCTTCTTAAGTTAGTTGAGTTTGTATTCGATATCGTGTTATTTCAACTTAGTTGAGTCATTTACCTTTTCAACGAAAAACAAAATATCAATCACTTTTATTTTATTATATCTTAGTTTTTTATTTTATCTTCATTTAACTTATTAAACATAACTTTTTTTTAAAAAAAAAAATTTACCTAATGAAAACATTTCACTTAACATACTAGAACAGATGGAATATTATTTTATGAAAAAGAAAATTGGTTTGTTTTTGTTTTTATCTGTTTTCTCTGAATCTTGCGTCATGCATGCATTGCATTTAATTTGGGGTTATTCTCTAGAGTAGACATAAATTTTCAACACTTTTTTATTTTTTCTGATATTTTTAATATCCAAATATACGAATTTAATTTTCTTTTTCTATTATTCAAATACAAGTAATCTTATTTCTATTATCTAAATATAAGTACTACTCCTTGTTATGAATAAAAGTAACACTTTTTGTAAAAAATAATTGTTGTAAAAGTATAACTGTTGTTATAAACAAAAGTGATTGTTCTTATACGTAAAAGTTGTTATGTTAATAAATAAAAATTATAAAAAAAATTAAATTAGTGATGTTATGATAATTCGCATACTCGTACATCACTAGACATGAATATGCTATCAATCAACTACCAACATACTTATCCAACACATTTTGATAACTCACCACATCAAACACCAAGCCACTACTTCTCATCCGATCAAACACATTTCCCACCTCATTCACCAAGCCTCTTTCACTCATCTCCTTCACAAAAACTTCAAAGCTCTCTCTCTTTATCACCAACCCCTCACCAATCATCTCCTCGAAGAGATCCACCGCCTTCCCCACGTCTCCGCCCACACACTTTTCCCGTATCAACAAACTATACAACGTGCTATCTAGGCAATGCCCGTCTCGGATCATGTCATCAACAACAATGTCGACGTCCTGCATCCTCCTCTCGCATTTAACAAGCCCGGCTATCACCATGCTGTAGGACACGAAGTTGGTACGACAGCCCCACTGCGCCATCTGCTTCAAGAAACGAACGCCTTTATCAAACTCTTCCAACTTAATGAGACTCCTCAACACACTATTGCAGTTGGTTAAGCTCGGAACAACGCCTCTACTTTTCATTTCTCTCAGCAGGGCAATAGCCTCGTCCGGCCTCCCAATCTTGCAGTACTCGTTAGCGACCACTGAGTATGACTTGAGATCGAGGCTCATCCCAAGGCTAACCATCTCTTTGAAATAGTTGATGGCTTCGTCGGTTCTCCCGGCCATGCAATACCCCTTGAGCAAGCTCGTGTGAGTCGCGATGTTGTCCCTCACCCCAGCCAGCCTCATCCTGCTCATCATCCTCTTTGCCTCGTCCACATCTCCGTTCACACACAACCCGTTTATCAAAGCATTGTATGTTAACAGATTCGCCTCACATTTGCCCTTGTTTACCATTTCATCAAAGCAATTCAAAGCATTCTCAATTTCCCCCTTTTTGCAGTATCCATCGATCAAGATACTGTATGCTATCACGTCGGGCTTGCAAGCGTCGTCTTCATCAGCCATCTGATCCAAGATTCTCCGAGCTCTTTCCACTAAACCATTCTTGCACAAACCGTTGATTATAGCGTTATAACTCCTCGAATTTCTCTCGGGCATTTCGTCGAACAGCTTCTCTGCATACTCAACATTTCCCACTTTACACAATCCGGTGATCATCGTCGTGTAAGTCGAAACATCAGGTATCACAACGCTCGATTTAATCACAACATTCCCAAAAAACCCCCAAGCATGTTTGACTCTATGATCCTTAACAAGAACGCCTAACAAAGAATTGAAAGAAAACAAACAGCCCCCCAAATCGTCGCTTTTCGCCTGATTAAAAAGCCTCACAGACGATTTCAGGTGCCCCAAATCGCCGTGGGCTTTGATAAACTTACCCACCATGAAATCCGAGAATCTGCGGTGGGATTTGAGCAAATCGGCAGCTAATGAAAACAATTTGTGAGAGAGGAGTTTGTCGGCGATGGCGATGTAGCAGAAGTGGGAATGGGAGTAATTGTTAGGGTTTGGGACCGGATTTGATGCCCAATTGAAGAAGAAGAGGCAATGATAAGGATTTGGCTGTTTTTGGATGCCTTGGAGCACAAAATCCTGCGTTAGATAAGGCGAGAATTGATTGAGCATTGCAGGGTTAGGGCTTGGGTTGAATTTGGGGTTTTGAGGGTTAATGGCGGCGATAACTGAGATAGCATCAGAGAAGGGATGATGCATACGGCGAGCTGCGGCGGCGGCCATATTTGCTGTATATCGCCGTCGTTCAGCACCTCAGGTTTGTGACTTATTGCTATTTCACTAAACTACAGATAAACCAATGATAATTTTGCATTGTGTCTCATAATTATCCGTCACACTCACATCCCACCCTATGAATAATAATCTTAGATAAACTTCATTTTTTTTTTTTTGCTCATCTTAGTAGTACTACTAGTATCCCATTCTTGGAAAATAAATTTATGTAAATTACCTAAGCATAATATTTGCAATTCTTATAAAATAAAATACACAATCGTAATCCTTATTTTTACTCTAAACCCAAAAACTACTTTCATCTTAATTCTTAGATTACTAGATACACATGCATAAAGAGACATCATCAACAAAACACATTGAATTCCAACTTCCAAACATTACTTCACTTTTCACTGTGCTGTGCTAGTCAACATATATGTGTATTCAACATTGATAAATAACTATGAATTTCTTTACACTAACAAATATTTACTCACAATTAATATTTTGCCTACATAACATTTTTATACACAGTATAATCTTTATACATATATAACCATCTGAGCTATTCCAACTACTTCACCAACTACTTCTCTTGATAGAAGGCGGCAAGCTCTCCTTCGAGGCGCTGCTTCTCCACAACGAGGCGCGATCTCTCGGCCCCACCAGCCGAGCTGATGCTCTTCGACACCTTGGCTATCTCGTTCTGGAGGCTCTTTATCTGAACGAGAAGCGAAAAATATTTCAATATAACACATACTGTTTGCCTAATTCTCCTAAAAAAAAAATCTATACCTTTCTATAAGGCCACCTTTCCATGCCTTCCTTTCTACAAACACCCTTTATTGCAGAAGCGCAAAGCTTCATCTCCTTAGCCGCCTTATTGAGTGGAAGATGGAAATACTGAGCCAAATCTTTCAATTTCATCTTCCCTGCTCTCTCCCTCTACTCCACACAATCACATTCATTAGAAAATTTTGATTTTTTTGAGCAAATTTATTTATGATTGACTAACCTGTGAAGCCACGTAGCTCTTAGGTGGATTCACCCCATTCGCGTCTTCCTCTTCTTCTTCCGGGATTCCTTGACCCGCATTGCTGTTTCCTGTGCATTGCGATATTAAGCATCGATCAACGTATGTCATTTAAGGTTAATTTGTCTATAAATTACGTGGTTTGGTCGGATTCCAGTCTGCCAAAATTCGAATGACAAACCACGAAGTTTCAGAAATTTGCAATTGTCCCATGAAGTTTTTTTGGGCTAATGCAATATCGTTATAAATGGTGGGACAATTAAAAAATTATTGAAACTTCGTGATTTGACACAAAAGTATGGGAGTGACCAGAAAAGAATTACTTGTCATAATTTTGTAGGCAATTAACCCTTTTTTTAACAAGAGTTCAAGATAAATTCGGAGTTTGGTTTTCGACCTAGTGAGGAAGCTTGCTGATGGGGAAAACCGGTGAGCAACGCGTCGTAGAAGGTGGAGAGAGGATCTTGAAGCATTGTACAGCCTTCTAGTGCTCGTTCAGTGCAGTACTGAATCAAGAATTGCTTCACATTGTCCATACTTTCGCTGCAGAAACTAAATGACCAATTTTCATAATGTAAGTACTAATCTTCTTTTAGTTGAAAATTTTTATAAAAAAAACAAGAAAATTTGGCAACTTACTCAAACATGTAAAAGTCATGATTTTGAGATGTTTGATTGCTGTCATATCTCTCAAGCACTGCATGGCTTATGATGCCTAATCTTCCATGAATTCCAAGCTTGAACACTTGACACCCTGCCATATTTTAGATAAAATTCTTGAATTAAAATTGAACAAACTTATATCTTTAGTATTAATGTTTTAAAATCGGGTCGAACCAGTGAATACAACCATTGACAGACCACTGGTTAGACTAGTTCGATCAGTTGAATAACGAATCAATATTTTTTCTAGTTCGCTTACCGATCTAATTTTTAAAAATTACTAGTTAGAATATATTGATAATAGTGGCTACTAATTTTCCCACTACATTAATATAGGCAATTGGATGAATAATAGTAATAAGATATTGTTGAGCAAAATAATTCATACCATTGACATGGAAAATATCTCTGAGCGTTTGGCAACAACTGCAACTGTACGGAGCCGGCGGAACCGGCCAGACCGGGATACGAACCGGGTTTCCAAAGGCCGGCGGTGGAGGAAAACCGGCAAATTGCGCGGTTCCGTTACTCGAATTTTCGTTAGCGGAATGAAATTGAGGGGAATCGGTGCTTTGATTTCCGGCGGCGATGTTGCCGCCGCTCAACTCCTCAAGCATTCCGTTTATGAGTTCGTCGAGGGAAGGATTGTCGCCGCCATCGTCGTTGATTTCATCGAGAAACTGCAACTGTTCGCCGGTGGGGAAGAGTTGGTGATTATGCGGAACAGCGGAGATTTGGTCCGCCATTTTTTGTCAGCAACCGGCGGCGGCCGCGGTGGTTGCGACGCTTGGCGTGAACCAAGCGCCGCGGCTTCGGGTTGCGTTGGGTTTGGTGTTTAGCAGTGGTTTTTGTGATCGCGGAATCGAAGGGATTCGGAAATTGGGGAAATGAGAAATTGAATGAATGTTGGGTTATTAGGAGGGAAGAGGAATAGAATGGCGGGAATGTTGTGGCGGTTGATAACCGTTTTCTGTAATAATAATAATAATACGGAGTAATATTTTGTTTGATGTTGCTTTTCGCGACGCTGAGATCCTCATTTGCAATTTATAATAATAATAATTATTATAATAATAATAATATTTTGTTTGTTGTTGCTTTTCGCGACGCTAAGATGCCTCATTTGCGATTTGCAATTGTATGTTTCGCCCTTTCACTAATTAATAGTCTGGACTATAAGTATACTATTATAAAATTGATGAAATGAAAAAAAAAGAAAAAAATGGTATCTGATGTGAATAAATAGATTAAAAATGGAAAAGTACTAATTATATTGTACAAACAAAAATATAGAATATAATTATTTATTGTGGAAGAAATACAAGTAATCAATTGGAAGGACTAGGAAATTAAACATTGTGTGCGATTACCCACAACGAATTGTCCATATCGCATGCTAACAATATAGTTTTGGTGAGACGCATATGGATCTCGAATATTATGGTTGTATAGATATTAAATGTTTTTTCCAAACTGATTATAATTTTGAATACAATATTTAGATGAATATAAATCCACCAAATTTTATTTTCTAGCAAATTAGGCCCGAAAAATTTTGCAACGCGCAGAAGACGAATTGGGCCGAAATCGTGCTCAAATTTAACTATACAAACCACGTAGACGTATATTGGGCCTTTGTCCATTTACAGCAAACTTGGGCCTTTTTTTCGAAGTCTATTCATTTAGATTACAGTAGTAGTTTTTTTTGCGCCTTTGACATTTCTACAAACTACAAATTTTTCTACAATTATAACATAATACAAATTTTCTTATTTCATTAATAAAAAACATTATTTCCATTAAATTTTTTCTACAAATTTATGTTCAACTTGCATCATATATATAAAAGATTTTATATGACAAACATGCACACCACACCATTTAAATGACATTTAGTATGGACATGAGGCTTTGAAAAAGAATTGACAATGATATGTTACCCAATTCCAAGACAATTGAAATTAGCGTAATCATAATAAGACAAAATAGATCAATTTTGGGAATATGAGAAACTTAAAACATAAATGAAAAATGATATTTATATATATATAGAAATGAAGCAAATAAAAAACATATGGTCATTTTCGCATTGATGTGGTGGGTGGTGTAACATAGAGGACATAAATACGTGACACCCATAAATTTGAATGATAATTAATTAAGTGAGACCAAGGTGCATACATATGTATAAGCAAATGTATTAATTAGGTAATTAGATACATGCATGCATATTGATAATATGTATAGGGATTTG
>JAOWBI010000002.1:963590-974431 GCA_028566235.1 Salvia elegans | reverse complement strand
ATATATGTGTGTGTTCATCGTACTACAATATAGACACGTCACTAGTTAAAATCACAAAAAATTGTATTTTCGAGATCTTGAATTTACAATTTAAAAAATTCAACCTTTTCCACTAAGGTTTTTTTTTTATATAATTTTTTTCCGTGTTGGGCCTTATGTACGTGCAATATATTGATTGGAGTATGGATTAGACTAAACCTAGAATATGTGGGATCAATATGTTTTGTATGTATATGTCATATGTGCATGTATTTTTGGGCAATGGCTGATAACTGGGACTACTATGTCGTTCTGCCACCACGTGATCACTTTAATTCTTAATTTTGAAATTGATTTATTCTAATGATTGCTAATGCTTTAATAAATCTCTAGTTGAATTGCTAAGCTATATATAGATAAATAGTAGTACCTAGTTTATTTAAACAATGGAGTACATATATTATCCTCCCTCCGTCCCGCTTTAACAGTCTCAATTATTTTTTTATACTCGTTTTGTAAAAATGATACTAATAAATAGTTAAAGTGGATAAATGTTAAAGTAGGAGAAAGGATAATGTAGATAAGACTCTTCTCTATATTATCATCTCTCTTACTTTACCATTTCTCCATTTTAACTATTTATTATTATTTTTATAAAACGAGTGCGCAAAAATAACCGGAACTGCTACAGCGGGACCGGAAGGAGTAGAAAATAATCAAATATTATAGTACTATAATTATTTATATTTATATATTATACAAAATATTAGTAGTAATTTTCAGTGATAAAATATAGTTCTACCAATTATTTAATATAAGATACACGATTTAGAATAGGAAATATGAAAAAAGCCAAACATGTTCTTAAATACTAAGTAGAGCATAATTATTTCTCAATTGCCGAATCACTACCCCTCTTTTGGCCTACCAAAAACTTTATTGTTATGTCCCTCCATCATTTTTCTTAATGTTTCCAACCCCACCAATTTGAGCTCTCTTTCGATCTAGAGTTTACTTAGAAATTAAAAGTAATGCGTGACATGTATCCTATATATAGAGAGCATAACATTCAAATCGAAATTGTGAAACTTAGATCTATATTTCATTCCATTTGATTAGTTGTACAATCGAAAGGCATTGATGGAACTTGAACTCGGACTTGCTCTTCCCAACCACAACGCGAATAACAATGGATTCAAGACCGAAAACCACAAGGACTATAGACAGAAACGGGTGTTTCTCGAAGATCATAGCACCACTGGAGTAGGGGGTACGACTTTATCGTTGCTCTCATGGAGCGGCGTTGCAGAGATGGAGGACGGCGTCGGCCGCCCTTCAAAATATAGGAAACCCCACAGGTAAAGCTAATATTTCGTAACCTAGCTAAGTGCTGCATTTCTTTAAATATTTCAATTTTGATATTTACCTCTCTTTTTTCTCTTCTTTCTATGAGTAGTGATAGTGGTCATCGAAGATTCGAGGGATGGCCACCGACGGACTCGTTGCCCCATTACCGCCGGTCGCACTTGATAGCGACAGGGCAAGTTGAGAGAAAGTCGATGCACGTGAAGGTGAAGATGGAGGGCGTCGCCATTGGGCGAAAAGTCGATCTTAGGGATTTCGATTCCTATCATGATTTAACAAACACATTGATGGATATGTTTGCTAAATGTACGCCCTAATTTTTCATTTCTACCTACCGTCGCTTTTCACTCAAAATCCGTGGCAATGTCAGCATTGCTACGAATTTTGGTCACCAAATGTCAAATTTGGGATTGCGGAGGAATTTTGTTTGTTGGTAACAATGTGTTTTCGTGTGATTTGACAGTTTTCTTATGTACAAATATGCAGATAGTAAAATTGAGAGTGGGGAAGAGTACACTTTATTGTACTTGGACAAAGAGGGAGATTGGATGTTAGTTGGAGATTTGGACTGGGAGTAAGTATATAATTAGTGTACTAGTTAATACTATAATTAATTTTCATTAATTTTCTTACAACAACATACTTAAATTTTTTTAATATTAATTGCAGGGAATTTGTTGAATCTGTAAGACGTGTCGAGATACTAAAGAATGACAACAAAATGGGCTTTCGATTATTGTTGTCCAAAAATTAATACCATACGATGTGTATTGCTTGTATTTGTGAAGTATTTCATCAAAAAAATTGTATTTAAGAATTCAACAGTACAAGTGTAAAGAAATTGTACTTCAGAATTGTGTGTAATTATAAGCCACATCCATAGATAATGAAGGAATCGAATCGAACTTCAATTTATTGGTCCGTAATCAGTTAGTTTAGGCCCTTACTAAATTGACATATGTATAGACCAATTGACAAAAGTTAAGAGGAATAGACGGGGCTAAAATTAAAAAACTGAAGAGAAATGAGTGCAAAAGATTGGTTTGAGAAAAAAAATAAATAAAAAGTTACTGTTTCATACTATAAATATAGTTTTAAATTAGATTAATGCATGATACTGGTTTTAAAATATAAGTAATAAATATAGTTTCAAATTCCTACAAATATTTTTCTGCGTTCTTCCCAACAACGAGGATGATGCAAACAAGAGATATTGTGTAGTTTGATAAAGCACGTTTACATGTATAATACTCCTAATAATTTATAAATGGACAAATTGTCATGTTTTAATTTAATTTTGAAGTTATGGGATAAAGTAGAATTCAATGCATTCATCATATCTGGACAATGAAATAGGCCCAAGTGGAAGATAGAATATCGCTTAGGGCTTATAAGAAATTAAACATTTACAATATTCACCTAATTTTGAGTATTACTGTGCGAATCATTTACGTGAACAATATATTTTTAATCCAATTTCTTGATTCAACAAAATTTAAAATAGTGTCATGTGATGCCATGTGACTGGGAGAAGGCTAATCCCGTGTGGTGCCCTGTGATTGGGATTTGGGAAGGAGGCTAAGGGCGCGGCAGGCATGCTTGATCCCGCAAAAACATGTTTTGTCGTTTGAGCCCACCGGCTAGTGCTCAATGCCCCTTTTTTTTTACCACACATATACCGAACTTGACTAATACTGCTCGATTGAGTTTGCGAGTTAAGGCCGAAAGTCTATTAACGGGCGGCAGGGTATGAAACAGCCAATCGGTAGTGCTCAATGCCCTTTAATATCCACTAGTTTGTGCGAAAAAAGGCAATTCATCTCAGAGTTTGATCAATAGTCATACTAAGCTTAATGTTGACTAGCAGACCGCCCACACGTCAAAATTAATTCCACCAAAACAGACTAAGCCTCTCACCTAAATTAAATTCACCAATTCAACGACAACGATGTTGCACTCTACAACTCCAACCTGGAAGCAACTACTACCACCACCTGTTTCTCATATCAATTTCCAACAAGACCACCACAAAAGCACTACCTCCTCGGACGACACATTAATGCAAAGTTGGTAAAATACGAAAGAAAAAATGAGTCGCGGCTTATTCATTAGAGAAACTTATCAGAAATAGGAGGAGATTACTGATTGTGGATGGAGAGCTAGTAAAATAATTCCAACGAGTAAAGCCAGACATAAAGATTAGTCCGATAACCAGAAAAGAAATATGGACACATGACTAGATCATATCAATCTTCAACTTAGCTAGATTCTTTAGATCCTTGCCTTCCGGAAATGAGAGAATCTACAAGAATGAAAATTTATCTAGAAACCACTGATATTCCTTACCCAGATTTGGATTATCATTCTATTTGCACACTTGGTTAGATGCAACATCTAGATACACAAAATTATCAGATTTGGATTCCGGTAATGTCAGATGCAAATGGTTCTAAACAATATTAGTATCCCTACAAGCAGAAATAAACCTAATCCAACATCTAGATACACAAAATTATCATATTAGAAAGAAAAGAATAGGATTAGTTGTTCTAGAACAAGCACCTGCAATCCCAAATAAAAATAATATTACAAAACAGAAATGCACAAATGCCAGCAAAATCACCTCAAACACATTGAATATCACGAGATTTAAAATCTAACGTATAGAAAAATTTACCAAGAAATCAGTAGGGTGTATAGTAGTAACCAGCAGGTGGCCTTCCGACTCCATTCACTGGTGGCATACCATACGGCATTGGAGGCTGTACGCCGGGAGCATGATATCCACCTGCACCGATCTTGGCCAGGCTCATCTGGCCTTGCATCCCATCTCTGTGATACTGCTGCCACACCATCTGCTCCTGCACCAGCAGTTGCTGCTTCTTCTCCATGTCGGCCATCTGCACGTACGAAGGAGGCGCAATGCTTAAAGACGCAGCAAATGGATCCTGTCCCACGGCCTGGACTGTTCCATCGGGCGCAGGGAGTGCCAGGACTGGAGTTTTACTCGCTCCAGGACCTGGCAGCGCAACGCTGCTCGCACTGCCACCACTCAAGTGAGAAGTGCTCACATGCTGCTTAACCATTCCCTGATCATACATGCCATTCAACAGCAACGGATCAAGTCCACCGCCCATTGAAGCCTTTTGCTGAGACAAATGGCTAGCAGTTTCGACAAGAGCCAATTCCCAATCAGCCTTGCCCGTCTCTGCAGCCGGATTTTGCCAGGCGGAAGTCACCTCCGATTCCCCATTCGAATGGAATGCTTCCCACGATCCATTCCCGTTGTTAGCCACCGGTCCAGCAAACAATGCCAGAGCAAACTTATTCCCTTGATCATCAGCAGTCGCTCCCTCATCCCTTAGATCCAGCAGATCGCCTTGAATGGCAGGCTTAGGAGGTTCAGGCTCAGGTTGTGGTGGGGGGGTATGGTCCTCAGGAGGCGGCAGCGCCTTAGTGTCTTGCACTGGATCTTCTTCCACAGGAGGAGCCGGCAGTGCCTCCACCTTCCTCTCCGGGCTCTTCGTCACCTTAGCCCTGTCCCTCACAAATTCCTCCAAAGTCTCCAACAATTTGCCAGTAATTTTCTGAACTTCGGGAAACTCAGAAGACCTTGACACACCAATATCCTTGCACCAGTTATAGAATCCGATCAATTCGTCTATCTGTTTTGCTGAGCTAGCATAAGCATCAAACGCCTTGACACAATCTTGATACTCCATATCAAAGAACTTGTCAAGAAGGACAGCCAAAACCTCACAGATATCAGCATACAGCTTGAAGCTCTCCTTAACAATAGTATACATTGCAACCAGAATCATCCTCTCATTCTTTGCCAAACCCGTAGGCCGGCAAGACAAAAACCGATCCAACAGCCTCTGCAAATGACTCATCTTCCCAAAGATCCGCTCAGGCGCCATATCCCTAAGAGGAGTAGCATCTTTCTTCCCCTGTGTCGACTCTCTCACATCACCAGACGACCTAGATCTGCGCATCCCATAGGGCTCCTCCCGATACTCGTGACTATACTCATATCCATTACCCCTGTTTGATCCAGGTGGTGATCTATAGTTATACCTATCATCTCTGGCCCCAGATCTCTCAATCTCACCACCATTCCCACTCTGCTTCCGCTCATAAATCATCATCTCCAGCCTCTGATCCAAGTAAAGCGCATAAGTCCTCACAAAAGCCGAATGATCCCAAGAACTCGAGTGCGCCTCATCGCGAAAATCAGACATATTCAACAACCTAGTCCCCCTTCTAGTAGCATACATGATTTCCTGCTGGAAGACAGCATCTCCTTCATTGAGCAATCGATGAATAAGCATCAAACACTTGAGAGCCACAATCCAATCACGCGTTTTCCCCAACCTTCTAGACACAGCGACTACACAGGCGCTAACATACCCTCTGGAAAACGAGGTCAACTGGAGAATCTCCCTCAAGTACTTCTCCGACGCCGGATCGTCGTCGTGGCTGGTGGCTTTGACTATGGCGACCTCCAGCTCCGGCGCCATGTTGCTCGCGACCTTAGCGATCCCGATGCTGGTCTGATCCTTCACCGCCCCGATCGCTTTCCGAATCGTGCTCGGCGCCATCGCTCTACACGATCTCGTCTATACCCTACGCTAACAACACCAAAAACACAAATTCAACGCAAAATCATACCCTACATCACTCGGTACACTCGATTCAGCTAAGAATCACAAAATTCCCGCAACTTAACCAACCAATTTCAATCAAATAAAATATAAAAAGTAACAGTCAGCTCCATTTCAACGAAAACACAAACTTCCGGCGATTAAATTACAAAAATCAAACAAATGGAGCCTTCAATTCACTCACCTTCCTTAAAAATGAGGAACTGGAGGCGTTGCAGCTGCAGTAGAGTGTGTGATGTGTGAAATTGGGGGTTTGTGGTGGAGGCTGCGACGATTCTCTCTCTAGATTTGCTGCGAACTTGGGGAGAGAGAAAGGTATGAAAATGGAATGGAGGGTAAAAACAATAAAAATTAGGAGAAAGAAAAGGAAAAGGAGTATAAAAAGGTAGATTGAAATGGTGCGGTGAGATCCGGGAGAATCACGGCCGTCGATTTTGATCGGAAATTATATATTGAAGGAGGCGGTGGTACAGTTGGTGTGAGTTGCTGCTCGGTTGTCTCGCTCTCGTCTACCACTTTAATTCTGTTTATTTTTAGAAATAATTTTGTTAATTAAGGTAATTCAATATAATTAATTTCAAGTATGGTCAATATTTTTTACAGTAGATCTACATATTTTAATACAAGATTTGTCGAATTTGTTAATGGAAAATTTTATGTAATCTATTGTTTTCCTAAGATCTTACTGTAGTATTGTTAACTTTCCCAATACGATATTGGTATATTTAATTGTATTTTGATAGTATATATATGGAAATTATTATCGTTGATATTGTAGATATTTTACCATATAAATTTTGGATAATATGTCACGTCGTCATCGATGATATGACATTTAAGGGGTGATTCATTAATTTTATTTAATCTGATGCAAAACAGATAAGTACTACTACTATCTATTAGGACAGTTATACACAAAAACAATAATGGGAAGTGGAGTTTTTCATTTTCACGAACTCTGTTACGCATTAAAAGATTTCGACTTAATATGCAAATCTAATCTTGCAGGATTAATTTGACTTTATTAAAAGGTGAGTTTGGAATACTTGTAATTAAATTTAAAAAAAGTAAATAAATTCAAAGATAAAAAATGATTGTCCATTCATGACTCAAACATTCGAGCTATTGATCAGGCAAAAATATTTTATCAATTGCTTAGTATTTGTTAGAAAAATGTAGTTTCGATCGCAACGAATACACACATATAAAATTTATTTAGTGTTTAAAAATGATATAATTTATGACTGGATGGAGTTATTACACTACACCCACAAAAAACTTCTGCCTAAGTTAACGGAAAATCGCATTAAAACTCACATATTAAGATTAGTACCTTCTAGGGATGTCAATCGGGCTAACCCGTTCGGATTCGGGCCAACCCACTCGGGTTGCAGGGCTATTCGGGTTATGGATTTTTCGGGTATCCCTAGCCCGCCGGGGCTTCGGGCTAACCCATCGGGCTATTCGGGCCTGTTTAACCAATTCGGGGTATTTGGGCCAACCCGTTTTAGCCCGTTTTGTATTCGGACAATAAAATTATAGCCCTAACCCGCTCATTTTAGCGGGCTATTCGGGCCGACCCATAAGTTTCGGGTTGAATTGGCATCCCTACAGTATCTTCAAATTAATTTTGATTTATTTTAGAGTAAAAGGCAATCGGGCTTCTTTTACATTTAGTTGAATTTTTAAACTTCATATTAATTGTGATTAACTATTCAAGCATATGAATATATTTCGAAATGTAGTTATTAAATCATGCTCCATAGTCCGTAAGACGGTGCAATGGTATTATTTATATACTGTAATTAATTTTACTTTATAGAGTTAGTCTCCTTTTTTAAGTTAAAGTCAGTTGTGTACCGGTTGATTTCGTTGCTCTTATGCTATGATTTCTATTTCGAACTGTTAATTTCATTACTTATTTGTTATTGCTTCACATACTATTATTCTGCAACTCATCAATGTTTTAGCTCGTGCGTTTTCTAACACATTAGAAAAAAGGCATTATCCATCTCACACATGACACGTGATTTGAGTCATAATAATTTGTACCCATAATCATGGACCATCTTTAACAACGGCCCATATCTTGGTTTTAGACAGTATATTGAGATATTATTCTTACCATAACTTTTCATTGGCCCAATCAAACAAAACTTATGAAACCCAACTTTGTATCTCGAACCAAATTTTAATTTCCATACAGTGTCAAAGATTTAACCCCTTTTTCTGAAGTAGTAGTATTAACTTTCTATAATCATAATTCATAAACACTTTAACCCCTTTTTCTAAAGTACAATTTCTTTAACATAGAACCATCCCACTAAATGGCAAAAAAGAATCAATCTAGCAAAATTTGAGAGAATGGAGAGGGAAAGATTGGTTGGAAACAAAAGGACGGGTTTTTTCCCGCCTTTTCGCTTTATTAATTTCATTTCACACTGTACTTTATATTCTCCTACACTTTATTACTATCATCATTACAAAATTTAAAAAAAAAAGAACAAAATTCAATCTTTAAAAATAACATCATTCGCAATCTCCAACAATCGGTGCAATGCACCGGGCGAGAACTTCCTCGCAAACAGAAACGGATCGTGCCTCCTCCTCCTCTCCACCACAACCGTCACAGACGAATTAGAGCCGTCCGATCTCACCTCCTCGTCACCGTACCTGGGCCTACTCCTACGAAGGGCCCTGATCAGCTCGGGGCCCACCTCATCCGCCACGTAGGTCCGCGGATGCCCCCCTCTGCTCCCCCTCCAGTCCACGTGCGTGAGGGTGCAGGGCGTGCACCCCCGCGGGTCCACCATGCTCAGCAGCGTAGGGAAGTAGTGCTCCTCCGGGTAACACGTGTCGTCGCGCAGGCACGCCAGCTGGAACTTCGACCAAAGCCTCTTGTCACGGACAATCACCCTAGCATGCTTCCTCTTCACCGCCCAGAACTGGGACCCAATCCGGAAATCACCGAAACCCACCTCCGGCAGCATCGCGTGCTCCCCACGCGCCGCCCATCTCTCCCACGCGCCGGGCTCGTTCGACAGAATCTCGACGAAGCTCCGCCGCGACTTTGTCAGTATTCTATAGGTGTAGCTGAAGGAGTGAAGCGGGACGCACGAAGGCGACAGGAGGGCGAACATCGCGTTCGCCCCGTCGTCGAGTAGCGCGTGGGCGAGGAGGCGCCGTGCCGCTGCGATCAGCGTCGGGGTATTGCGGCGCGTGGGCTTCGACGGTATGGTTCTGTTCGCGAACGCCCCGGTAGAGGGGACCGTGAAGTTGGCGGCGGCGTGGATGTAAATGTTGTACCGCTCCGCGGCGGCGCGTGAGAAGAATTGCTCCCACAGCGGTGCGTGGGGGAGGGAGGTGGTGGCGAGGAACATGAATGCGAGCTTCTTGACGGGTCTCGGAGCCGGGTCGACCCGGGAAGCGAGGTTGAGTACTGATTGATCTTCGGCTTCGTCGGCCGCCGCCGGAGCGGCGGCGGCGGCCGTGGTGAGGTTCTTGATTTTGGGGTGTGGAAGTGTTTTTGTTGTTTGGCTTGTATTAGTGGTGTGGTTGGTGAAGGGGGGTGGTATAGTGATGGGGAGTGGGGAAGTGGCGGCGCCGCCGTCAACAGCAGCGGAGGTGGTGGCGGAGGGGGCGGTGAAAGTGAAGATGACGGCGAGGGGGAGGCAGAGGAGGATGGCGCAGAGGAGGGAGAGGGGGGTGGGGGGCAGCATTGCACCTATTTGGGGGGGTTGGGGTGATGGTGTTTTTAATTTTTTATATGTGACGGAAAAATTAATTGAATAACAAGAAATAAATGATAATAATTACAAGCAGCCAAGATGAGTTTTTGTACAAAAAAGCATTAATGGAAATAGACTAATATTGATTTTTTTTGTGGGGGTAGATTGGGTTTTGGGATTTTGTGTTTAGTGTGTGGTGATTGCCATTAAATGAATCTTTTATTGGTGTTGGAAGATAAATGATGTAATATGATGGATAATGATATAGATATTAAATAGAAATGAGGGTTCAAGTTGTATAGCATTTTGTGGTGGGGAGAGACAAATGGCTTACATGCATGAAATTGTGTTGTGTATAATGTAAGTGAAACATTTAAATGGTGTGGGGTCACGAGCAAATGGATATAGTTCCTTTTTTGTGGCTTTTTCATAGTATATGGATTAGTTTAAATCGTGATGAAGTGGAGAGAAGCATGTCTATAGCATATCGACTGTCATGCTCTTTTATACACAATATGTAGTAGTGACATTTAAATAGAAATTTATTCGCTTCCACAAATTTTTTTTTCAGAAAATCAATTTAATTGAGATATATAAATAAAAATAATTTTAAAAAGTTAGAAATGAAAAATAGGAAAAGTAATAATGTAATGTTAAATTAATGTTGTGTATGATGATAAATTTAACGAGCAAAGCCCAATATTGTGTTACTAATTGGGCTCGAAATATAAACGATCATAATATTACTAAATACAAAAGTGTATAAAATTAGAATACTGACTCATAAAATATAAGCATATTCAATACTATTGCTTCATGCTCAACTGCTCCACTAGCTACTGATAGATTTAATTAAGACAGTCAAATTTGACTATTCTATAGATTGTATGTCTAATAGTAACATACATACCTATATATCTCCGCCTAACGCATTAATTACCTTCTAATTTTATCACTTATTTCAATTTTAAATAATTATTATCATTGACTGGAATCCAACTAAAAAGTATGGCCGAGAGTTTATTGATGAATCACAACTTAGTTTTAAGCTTTTTTTTTTTTTTTTTTTTTTTTTTTTTTTTATTTAAAAAAAAACCAAAAGGAA
>JAOWBI010000002.1:0-10123 GCA_028566235.1 Salvia elegans | reverse complement strand
ACATCTTATGTTGTTTACCATATTAAGTACTCCCTCTGTCCCATTGAAGGTGACCCACTTTCCTTTTTGGTTTGTCCCGATGACCCATTACTAAAAATGGAAACATTTTTATCTCTACTTTATTCCTTCTCTCTTACTTTACTTTCTCCACTTAACACACAAAATAAAGTTGCATAAAATCCTATGCTGCCCAAGGAAGGGCTCATCTTCCTTGGGACGGAGGGAGTATGTTGCAAGAGAAGTACTATTGATTGCTCTTCCTAGCAGGATGTCGCAGAGAAGATTCTGGCATTTGCACAACAGAGGCCAAGAGCCCTATGCATTATGTCTGCAAACGGATCAGTTTCTGCAGTTACACTCCGCCAACCTACAACTTCTAATAGCACTGCTACTTATGAGGTTTTGAAGCACCTGTGATCTGTTCATTATTTACATTGAGTAATCTTGGCTAAATAGATATCCACATCTAAATTGCTTACCTTATGGTGTTATTGTTGTAGACGATGAATGACAGTTATCACTCTAAATTCTTTTACCTACTAATGCTCTTAAGTATCATCTTTGATGGTTAGCAGTTCAAAATTTACTACATCAGCGGTTCTTTAATAGCTGAGTGATGTTACGCCAAATTGTGTCCAATGGGAACCGACAGTTTTTCCTTCTGTTCAAATTTCAGCCTATGAAAGATATCATCGTTTGCATGATTTATTTTTTTGCTGATTAACTATACATGTTTTGTTAACTGTTGTATACGATTCACAAGAGCCAATTGTATAAGCAACTGATTCAATAAACGTGCTCTGAGGATCACACACTTAAAAAGAGTTAGCTTTTGAACTCTAAACATTACCCATCTATTGTTTCTTCTTGAAGAAAATTGTGATAATATAAGCTATTATGATAATTGACTCACTCTATCTGGCCTGATAGATATTGACCTGAATACTTTTCGAAATATCTTTGTTTGCCTTTCCCTGATCATCTTCATGATCTTTTCTCAAAATTACTGTTTTTCCAGCTCACACATGATCTTTGCTTTAGGCAGCTTTGTCTGCAAGAAGCTAATTTGGCTTGTCATTTATGTCAGGGCCGTTTCGAGATACTTTGCTTATCAGGGTCCTACTTGGTTGCTGAAAACGGAGGTCCTTGCAATCGTACTGGTGGAATAAGCATATCTGTCTGCAATCCCGACGGGCACATCATTGGGGGTGCGATAGGTGGTAGACTCGTGGCAGCGAACCCAGTACAGGTATAGCCCATGCAGTTCTTCCACTAGAAAATTCACAACTCCTTTCTGCAATAAGCCCTACGTTAACTTGTCGGGAATCGTCTGTGCAGGTTGTTGCATGCAGTTTTGTTTATGGTGGTACTAAGCTAAAGGGAAAGGTTGAGCCAGCTGCTGAAGATGAAAAACATCTGCCTGAGAAATCTCCAGAAAAATCGTTGACCCCAATAACTGCAGCTGCTACTCAAAGCTATACACCTAACGCTGGAACAACATGTATTTGGCCGCCAGTTGCTCGGGCAGAAGTAAAAAATCCCCAGACGGATATTGACCTGATGCGCGGATGAGAGGGACAACAATAAGCACATGTAAGTTTTTTTGTATATATGTGTTGTTGTAAATGAAGCGCGCCAGGCAGCTAGTTTCATGCTAACAAGTTCATCCTTGTAGTGTTATCTTTAGGATTTAGTAGAATTATGGATGGAGAATTTGGAAGTGAGAAAAAGAGAAAGGGTGGATTGACATATTTATAGGTTGTGTTGTTTTTCCTAGTAAAATTGGTGGGGTTTGTTTCTTGTTGTGGCCATTGTTGTAGCTATAAACCTAACCTGAATTGTAGAACCTTTTGACAGCCTTGGAATTCCAGCTTGGCATTGCATCTCTAACACTGTGTGTTTTGTCGAGTTTGCGTATTATTTGCTGTAAATAATGCGCCTTTGGATCAAATTTGTCCTCTAATTGGTTAGGATATTTTGTGGTTTAGAAGAAAATCCAATATATTGGATTGATAATTACTCACTTGGAGTTTCTTTTTTTAGATAATCTGAGGGCAAAACCCTCAAAAATTTATTTTATACAGTAGTGTGTTCGTGAAATTTTATATTCGTGTTATGCTTGATACAAGTCTAACCTTTACATTTTCAGTTAAAAATATCTAAGTATGGTAAAAGTCCTATTTATGTCCATTTGTTAGTAACATTTTCTTTGAAACATGGTAAGTCGAGATATGAATATAATCTGCACAGTCCTTGCAAATGGTACTCTTGAACATGTATGGATGCGTTCATTGATGAACTTTACCTTGTCGAACACGGGATACTCAGCCTTGAAACGAGGGTGTTGTGAGCCAAACTGATTGCATGGAAATGCCAGTATCTCCAATCCTGAGCATCAAGCAGATAGCACGTAATCATAACAGAGATCCTATTACTCGGATTTGGAGCTCATAAATTTCCTAATCTGGCTTCAAGAAGAGGAAACAGAAACACACTTGTGCAGTAGCCTTGTAATGAACTAATGATGTGCCTCATAAAAACAAGAAACAAGCATACTAACTAAACAGATATGTAAACCTAATCACACCTTGATCGTTGTGTTTCTGTTATAACTGTGTCAGCTCAGTGTAATTAGAATTGGCAAGTCCACTGCAGCAAGCAATGACATAAAATTATACTACTTGCGAGAAGAAGTTCTTTATCACCTCAGCAAGATCATCTAAGAAAATCAACAAAACCATTTCTCACTTCATACCTAGACATGAATCTTAGAACACTAAGCAATGCATACCATTGTGATGCATCTTGCCCTTGTATGTATATAGATTGATATCATCGCCTTTATACAATAATACAACAACAAAAAAACCTTTTTCCACAAGATAAAATTTGAAAAAATCACACTTGAATGTTAAGAATCACACCAATGAAAAAGTGACATAAGAATTCCACCAATTCCCCAAACCAATCTACTATAAACAAAACAGTTAATCAACTTAAACTAAGCAATTAAAGAAGCAACTGCGACAACATCAAAAACAAAAAACCCAGAGCAATTATAAATCGCGTAGAGGAGCAACACCAATAAAATATGAAAAGAAGTGAAAAAGAATCCGATTATACCTTTACAGTGAAATAATGGATCGATTGAGGTTGGTTCGATTAGGTAGCCATTTGGTTCCGCTGTTAAAACTAAAATTTACAGTTTCGTAAACGAAGATTGAAGATAATTACAATGGTGAAGTGAACCATGGGTTTGGAATACGGGTAAATATATATAGAGGTTTTGGGGTTGAAAAAAATAGACAAAAATGGAGAGATTTATATAAACAGAATTTTCACAAATCATTCAATCTGGTAGCTCTTTCGAGAAGACTATTTACGGATATCGAAAAAGCATCTTGAAATTTGACAAATTTGGAATGGAAATCGCCATAAACCAATCCAGGCAAGAGCTCAAACACGATATATCTCCTCATATTCTCTCTCTCCTTGGCCGGAATCTTCATCAGCCTCTCCACCACATTCATACTCTTATTCCTGACCTCTTCCTTGTCGATGAACACCGAGTACTTCCCCCAATCTTCCGGCAGATGCCACGGATACTGATAGTATGCTGTCATCGGATCAAACAGAACAGGAATGCAACCGGAGATGAGCGAATCAAACACCGATTTCCTCGTCCTGTGGGCTGCAAGCAGAACTCAGCCGCCGTGAATAGCCCGATGACCGCGTTAGGGCGGTCGCAACGCCCCGGTCTGGCACTGTTATCAGTACGGATTGGACTGTTGGTATCAGTAGGGACTGGAATGTTGATATCCGGCCGAAGAGAGGAGTCGTTTTTTAGGAGAGAAAAGTTGGGCTGAGCTGAGCGCCGGCGGAGAGGCAATAGAGATTATTGAGCTTCCGAGATGATACGCAGAGGTGGACAATGTCGCCGGAGAGAATGGTGGTGGCAGAAGACCAAATGTAGATGAAAGCTAGCATGAAAATGGCTGCTGGCACCTTCACCATAATCTTTTCAATGAAACCTAGCTCACTAGCCTCTGATTTTCTCTGCTTCTTCTTCCTACACACAGAAACAGCCATTTTTGATAGTTGGTGGAACCACTCATACTTTTTCTTTTTTTCTATGGTTTAATAGTGGGATTCACCAGAAATGTGGATGGATAGATGGAAGCACGATTATGAACACGAACAATTGACTAGATATTAATAATATTACAACAAATCGGAATTCAACTTATGCTTACATTGTATTTGTACTTTATTGGGGGAACTAAATGCACCTAACCATTTAATTATAAAAATATGCTCTGCGTGGCACTTAATTACGTAATTGTGCACAAATAATCAATTTGCATGAGAATGTAGCTAAATACTATACTAATCCTAATACATTATGTTGATCCATTTTAAGGTTTCATTATTAGCTTCAAGTAATTATAAGATTAGGCACAATCTTGCATAAATATCGAAATCTGAACAATCAAAGCAACGAGGAAGTAGCTGAACAACAAAAGTAAATCCTATTCCGGCTGGCATAGTCATCTAACTGCATTGTTTAGTGTATTGGTCGTTTGAGCCATGTTTAGACATTTTATGGTCGCCGGCAATTGACAATTATACGAGTGATTAATACAACTCGAATTTGGAAATAGAATTATAAATTTAGCACGCGCATGAACAAGTATTAGCAAATCCAACCAAACACAATTCACAATTCAAGGTGCAAGCGTAATAACCTCGCACCATGAAAACTAGTTTTACAAATATAGTAGGAGTAGTAAATGGAGTAGACAACAACACAATTCATGATTATGCAAAAGGAACTACAACATGCTATCCGTCCTTGCCGGAAGACGCCGGAAGAAATTGACAGGCAGTGACGGGAGGCGGTACCGGAACCTCGGATGCCTCATCATGTACATCCCCGCCAGAGCAGCGATAAGCTGGAACGGTGTGACATACAACACCACGGCTGAGACGAGGCAGAAGGTGACAAAGATGGCCGTGGCACGAGGGTCCCTCCAACTCAACAACGAGTGGAGGCGTTCACCCTGCGTTGCAATGTCCCCAACAACTGTCTGGATCCGTCCAGCCACGCTCCGCAGCCTGTCATACCTCATCCTCACCAAGTCCGGGTTGCGGCTCGTGGGGAACGTGTCAAACTCCTCATCTAGCTCGTCCGGGTGCACTGCCTCTGCCTGCGAGAGCTTCGTGTTCATGTGGGGCGGATACCTCGGTCGGTATCTGAAGTTCCATACCCCTATCAGAAACATGTAGAGGAATACAGTTGGTAGAATCAACTCAGGGAATGAAACAAGCATGAGATACAACACATGGACAAGCACTGTTGTCACAGGGTTCTTCCACATGCATATATCTCCTGACCATCTCCCGACAGCGAATAGCCCGTTGAAGACGGACATCAGGCGGAAGAAGTTCGCCTTGCTCCTCCGCATGCTCCACAGGTGTGAGTCCACATCAGACATATACTCCACTACCTCCCTTCTAAGGGGTGGCTCCGCCCGGCCTAGCCTAGTTGCCACTATGTTGACAGCCTGGTGCCTCAACATGTCCAGCTGGATCACGCTGAATGGCCGGATGTAGTGCATCTTCGGGAGGAGAGGCCTTGAGTAGATGTAGAGCATGTTCGCGAAAGACGTGCATGTGAAACGCAAGGCCAGATGCAGTTCCCCCATCTTTTTGACACCGGCCGAGTGTAGGACCAACAGTGGATAAGAATGTGTGTAAACTCTTCCTGTTTCGAGGGTCGAGACTCGTATCCGAACCTTCCCGATCTTTAGGTCCTTGTGGCTGTTGGAGCCCTTTTCACCTAGCTGGCTGTTGTCAAGAACACCAACCGTTAGGACCGTGGCCGGATCGAAGACCTCCCAAGTGTATTGCTCGTTGTACTTGGGAAATAGGTTGTCCACAATGGTACGAGTCCGGACCCACTTGTGGCCGTATTTGGCCACACAGTACGTGTCTGATGTGCCCTTCCCGTCCCTTGTTTTCATCGGATGAAGTCCAACAGCGTTTAAGATGCCAAGCTCTAGAACACCTATTGGTGGTTTCCAGAGCTGTTTCGCCGTGGGGCGGAGGTCGCTGCTATAATGAGTTGATTCATCTAGGACGTGGTAGCCTCCGTCTAAGCATACGCGTAGGTGAAGCCTGCTCGAAAACTTGTCCTTCTTTAACTGATCAACATCTACAAGAACTGGCTTTTCCAAGTTGAACCAACGAGAGTGAATGATGCGATCATCAGCACGCTTCTCGACCATATTCAACGGGATGCTAACCCTCCCGATGATCTCATCTTTTCCGGGAGCCACCCTATCCTCGACCGTGAGAACTAGATGGTCTTCGAAAGGCTCAGCAGCTACAAAAAACAGATCTTCATTCCACACAGGGTTGAAATTCCGAGCCTGAGTTGGTTTGGTTCTCATGATCTGGCTTCCTATGTGTGCCTTTACATAGACATCAGGGAACCGATTCCTCTCCGTTGGCACTAAGTCCTGGGCTTCAACGACGTTAACACGGACATACCACAAGCGTGGTGCGTGATAGACTTTGGAGCGTATAAGAGTTGATGAAGCAGCTGAGCTGTCAATGGGTGTAGCTGCGTCAGAGTGCCATGCATCTGGGAAGGCCTCATCCGCTTGAGTGCCGATCCAGACTGCAAGCATCAGCTCACTCTTTATCTTCTCGCCTTTCTTATCTTCAAGACGGTACCACTCTGGAGCCAATGGACTATCGGGTGGAACGCGCAATGGGACTTCATTAAGGTCAAACCGGACCAAACCAACAAAATCATCTTTCAAGAGATCTTTATCCTTAACAACGACTTCTAGCACAGATGCTTGCATCCTTTCCCTTGAGAAAGCAAAAACTACATTCCAAAGAGGATGTTGTTGTTTCTCGATGTGCTTAGTGATTCCTTTATAGTTTCCGATCCTCACCTCTACGAAGGGATCTAGGCTTCCAGTGACGTCCATGGCAGGAAGCTCACGTGCCTTCACAACTCTAACAAACAGAAAATGCATTTTCTCAACAAGATCATAGGTGCCTACGGCCGCCCTGTCAGTTCGGATAACCCTTCCCCCGACAACCCTTCCCCCGCCAAGGAAAGGGCTCGTCTCCTTCAGAGCAAAATCAACAGGTTGTGCTGATGATACCGAGTGCATGTGCACAAGCTTCGGAGGCATTGGTTCAGGAGCCTTCATCTCATCACCCATGTACTTTGTAACGTGATGAGGCTCTTCGGTTCGAGAGGTTTGCTCTTCAGTGTCAACGTGTTTTGGGATACTGTGGAACGTATGCCTTGCCGCCTCATGCTTCGCGTGATGATGGCCCGAGCTTGATATCGGCCTGTGACCTGATTCTGACAGCAAATGGGATTCCTCAGCCATGGAAACAGGGGTGGATGACTTTATTGATGGATCGTCCGTGATGTAAACCTTGAGCCCGAGCTCTCCCCTAACACGTGAGAAAATACCACGTTTCTCCAGAGGGTAATGCAGGACAACTGCATCAGGGTAAGGCACAAAGGAAGTCCCATTGATGGTAACCTTTCCGAGAAAGGTTTTGGACTGGATGCCTCGGACATTGTTATAGACGTAAGCTTCAAGAACCAGAGAGTGGAGGATGGCAGGATCAGATACGTTGAAGTAGAAAGTCTCATTCCACACGGGACTAAGATCTTTCTCTTTGGTTGTGGACCGGTATCTCTGGCCATCAAAGCCAAGTTCTACGAAAGCACTAGAAGAACCCTGCCCGTCTTTGGGCAAAAGGTTGTGAGCACTCACAACATCTACCCCGAGCTTTAGGTTCCCAACAATCATCGTGCTGTTTACCAAGCTATCAAGAACTACGGCAGAGAAATGGTTTCCAGAAACCTGAGATAGAAATGAACTGATATGTGAAATTGGATGCAGAAATGAACTTCAGTAATGGAAATAACAGCCTAAGCCAGCCAGAAACTTGAAGTAATTCACATCACAAATCAGCAGCTGAAACGGAAAGGATTAATTTAAAAAATTTATCTTTCTTTCCTTTTCTTGAGAGGAATAAGACTACTAATCTTAATCTAGAAGAAGTCATATATAAGAGTGAAGCATAAAGCATCTACACAGAATTCACTATGAATTTTATTGCAAATAACACAACTCATATAAAGTAACATAATCCATTTTTATTTGATCACCATGTTACTGAAAAAAAAAAGAACATCATTGTCAGATCAAACACTTGTATAAGTTAACAACAAAATCCAATTTCTTGGGATTTACAGTCACACCCTAAGACCAAAAATAAAGAAAAAGAAAAAGCATCATAAGCAAGAACTATTCAAGAGACATCAAACACTTATGTTTCCACTTTTCTAGCAGATCAAGCCAAGTAAAGTGTAATAAAGACATAATAATGAATTAACTAAGACGATTCCACCTAAAGCGCAAAGTGATTTAAAACGATTGTTTAGAACAAACATACAAACATATTTGCAAAAACAATTAACAGAAAGATCCCATCAGGCCCACAAGCATTAATATTAATAATCATAACACATAAAAGAAGCCTAATACAGACAAGAAATGAAATCACTTTCAATTGAAATTCCACTTACCAGAAATCAATCCAGCGTTAATGCAAATATAAAATCAGATAATCTCTTTAACGGTCACCAAGAACCTTTCTTTGCTACAGATAAGAATTAGTCAGCTCAAATTTTAACAAAATCTAATGAATCTTAGAATAAAGGGAAAAGTCACACCTTTAAAGTGAAGTATAAATGCAAGTAAAAGTGAAGTATAAATGCAAGTAAAAGGGAGAAACTGAGCAAAATTTGGGTCAATTGTTTAGCATAGGCATGTGATAATGCATGTGTTGCAGAGATCTATAACATAAAAAAGTATATTCTTGGAATTGAAAGAAATAAATAAATACAAGAGCTTGAGAACTGACTTAAGATTTTCCTTAACAAACGCTAAGACNNNNCATGCAAAGCATTAAAAGGGTGATTTTTTTAAAAACATATTTACAAAAAAGAAAGAATTAAATTGTAAAAGATTTAAAACAAGAAGCAAAAAAATGAAGACGCAGAAAACAAGCTTGTGCTCTGTTCAGCTAAGAAACAAATTACTGTTTTTATTTAGAACCTGGAAAATTGAGCGCCTAAACTTGAAGAAAGTGTTGCACTTGTTGACAAGTCTTGGAGCTAGCAGAATATGGAGGAAGCTTAGCTTGCAATGAGTGTGGTTTTCTTCCAAAAATCTCCATCGCCATTACAGAGGAGAGGAAGACAAAAGACTAGATGAGGGAGGTGAAATGAATGGGGATGGGAGTCATGGGACGACATCATGCAACATTAAAGCTCTTTGAATTTCTGTTTGTGAACCTTAATTGTTATATTGTTAATTTGCACTCTTGTATTGTATGTTTACGGTAGAGATAGTACTAAAGTTGGAGAAATAATAAAATGAGAAATAGAAAATATGTTAATTTTTGTTAAAAATAGAAATGATGAAACATTTCAAAATAGAAAAGCAACTCTAGTAACGCCGAATTTTCACTTTTCTTTTTGCCATTATCTATTTCTTTGTTGGGTAACTTTCTTTGATTTAATCTTTTTATTTGAATAACTATGGAAAAGAGTTCAAATGATATAAATACATTTAGGAAATTCTGTAATATATGAATA
Organism: Salvia elegans; assembly: GCA_028566235.1. NCBI lineage: Eukaryota > Viridiplantae > Streptophyta > Magnoliopsida > Lamiales > Lamiaceae > Salvia > Salvia elegans. Next base: position 420 of record JAOWBI010000002.1, on the reverse strand, counting down.
GACCATAGTAGAGCGGTGATAGATGGTGAAATGACTGAATCGTTTTTCCAAAGCTATTCACAAATTAAAATACATTCAACCACTTTTATTAAAATTTGAAATTTCTATCACATTTTTATAAAACTCGGATTTACAACACTTGCAGTGGCCATATAAATGTGTTGGACTTAGGCGAGGCACAAGAAGAATCGGGCTGCCGACTGAGCCACGGGCCACACATGTGGTTCGAACACATACTTGATCTCATGGCCCTTCACACCACGTGGTGCACAACACCTGCACACAATTTAATTTAATTTTGATTTTCTTTTTTTTTTTAGAATTTTATTTTTCAAATTTCGGTCTCTTTCTTCCTTTAATTTTTAGTTTCAAAATTTTTATAATAAATTAGGATATAGAATGTAATCTGACATCTTAATC
>JAOWBI010000001.1:5692788-5703549 GCA_028566235.1 Salvia elegans | reverse complement strand
TCCCTATATATATATTATATATAGGGATGCACTTCAAATATATATGAATATTACTTCCTCCGTCCCACAATAATTGTGCTTTTATTGTGAGTACGAGTTTTAAGAAATGTAAAGAAAAGTTGGTTGGAAAAGTTAGTGGAATGTGAGACTCATTTTTTTATATTGGTTTTATAATAAAATGTGAGTGAAGTGAGTTAGTGGGATGTGAGAGCTATTTACCATTTATGGTAAAAATGAAGTGTGACAATTATTGTGGGACGGAGAGAGTATTAATGTATACATATAGTATTGATTATTTAAATTTTTATCGAAAATGTTGATTAATATTTTAAAATGTTCACACATACTTACTAATCAATAGTTAAAATAGCTTAGGTATAATTCTAAAACATATTTTTTCCTCCATAAAAAATGTGAAACAATTATGTAATGTAGTATTAATATTAGGCATTCACATTGTGTGACTTTATTTTTTTAATATCACTAGTTATAATTTACCTCTATAATACTTCTTATTTACCAAAAAAATATGTCTCACAATTTAATATGCTTTTTGACCTTGATGAGATACTTTCTCCATCAATTAAATATCTACCTAATATTTTAATAGAGATCATTTATTATAGTATTAGAGATCATTTATTATAGTATTATACACTCTTTAATTCATTATTTGACCTAAAAGAGATTACTTTCTTATTTAATTAAATACTTAGTATCTACCTAATATTTTATTAAAGCTCATGTTATTCTTGACAAAGTTTCAATTTTTTCATAACTGTCTCAATGATAGCCAAAATCAAAACATTTGTTACAAATCAAATATGACCTAAAATTAAATTGAAACTTTGTATAATCAAAATTTTGAAAGCTGTAGAATATAGATATCAAAATGTGACCAAATTTCATGATTTTAGCGACAAACTCGTGTAGATGGCAATGAAATAATAAATTATACTACACATTTTCACATACTATAATGCCATTTTTTTACAAGTAGTTTAGTTTTACTTGTGTTTTTTCAAAGTCTAATTTGCTTATATTTTATTATTACACGTTAAGCTTATGACAGCAATGTCACATGTAACAAAGCATTCCAGTTAAACTGAATAATCTAATTAAGGCATGTTTATATGTCTAAACAAATTTGTATGTATACTTTCATTTTAGCATAAACCTACCACTAATCCAAATAATTAGTTTAATTGAGGTGTGCTTTTGTGTTTCATCTCTTCTCTTAATCACTCTCACTAAAAATGCAGAAATACACTCTCGATTATGCATTGGTGCCGCTTGGGCTGCTGGTGATGGCGGCGTATCATGCGTGGCTCCTCCGCCGCGTAATCCGCCACCCCGACACCACCGTCATCGGCATCAACGCCGCCAACCGCCGCCTCTGGATCCGCGCCATGATGGAGGTTTCTATCTTTCTCTCTCTTACTTTTTTTATCTTTAAAAAGGGTTAATAAATAAATGTTTCTCATTTATGAGAGGGACAAAACGTCTTATCGACTGAGTTGTGCAGGATCCAATGAAAAACGGGATCCTGTCGGTCCAGACACTGCGGAACAACATAATGGCGTCGACGGTGCTGGCGTCGACGGCGATCATGCTGAGCTCGGTGATGGCGGTGCTGATGTCGGGCGGGAGCTGCGGGCGGCGCCCTGTCGCGGCGGTGTACGGGGACAACAGCAAGCTGGGGTCGTCGATAAAGTTCTTCTCGATCCTCGTGTGCTTCCTCTGCGCGTTCCTACTGAACGTGCAGTCGATCAGGTAATAATAGTACTGTTAGGAATTCATGTCATCATCTAATGATATGTATCAGCACGTGTCGCGGGGTGACATGCCTGGATGTGCGTGCTTTTCAGGTACTACAGCCACGCGAGCGTGCTGATCAACGTGCCGAGGAGGAGGGGGCGGAGCAACGAGAAGGAGTGCCCGGTGACGGAGGAGTACGTGTGGAGGGTGGTCAACAGGGGGAGCTATTTCTGGTCGATGGGTTTACATGCTTTCTACTTGTCTTTGCCGTTGTTTCTTTGGATTTTTGGGCCCATTCACATGTTTGTGTCCAGTGTTGTACTTGTATTTTTGCTTCATTTTCTTGACGTGGCCGCGGATATCGGGACCGTCGTCGCTCCTGAGGAGGAGGCAGAGGCGGAGGCGGACGAGGACGAGGACGAGGAGAGTCATGATGTTTGATGATGTTTTTTGTTGATTATATTTACATCGATCATACATTTTTTTCCTCTCTCTCACACGAATGTTGGTGGGTTGAGATTATTGTCTAGATTTTCTAACGAGATCTAAACCCACCCCCGTAGAGTAAGTGAAAACACAAATGTATGTGTTCTCGAATCGAGATAATCACGGAGCTTTTGCATAGCAATTCAAATACAAGATAATTTGATGATTTTAATTATAAATTGTTTCTATTTCTCTTTCAGTATCTTGAGTCGAGGTTGTTGTCTGAATTTATAATTAATGAGGGTAAATCTTAAAATAACGAACACAAATGCAAAAAAATACTAAGATTTTATCAAGAATTTTGTTTGTGCGTGTAATTTTTTCGAATTTGAATAATCGCATAGCTTTTGCATAAGAATTCACACACAATTTTGGTAACTTGACAATTTTATAAAAATGAATAAAAGTTCCGACCAATTTTTAAATCAATAAGTCACATATAAAAATGTTACAAGAGTGAAGCGTCATTGGATAATTCCTAACTAAATATTTAATATATGTCTATGTTATTTCAAGATAGTGGTTTGGTAAAACTGAAATGACAAAGATCATCATCTCTGAATATTTAGAACAATAGTAATAAGATAAAAATGGACTGAAATATCAATAATATGTTCTTTTGTATTTTCTACTTTTTTCGTTATTCAAATATCTATGTAGAAATAATTCTACTACATTTAACTAACTATCTATCTTTATTGTAAAAGCAAAGTTGCAATAGTTTTCAGTCAAATTTTGTAATTTTCTTCAAACAATTTGTTGATTCAATTATCTTCTCATAATAAATACTTAGTAAATAATTCACGTATATAGAAAATAGGAAAGATCAGTTCATTTGAAAAAGATTGTTTATTCTTTAGAAAAGAATTTCGGTTAAAGAACAAAAACTTTACCTAAATATGGAAGTGTTTATTTCATTAAGTAAAGAACAAGGGACTTATAATTTAAGCTATGTTTAATTTCGTGCCATGACGTAATGCATATTTTATTGATTATTTAAATTCTTTTTCCAATTCTAAACTTAGCAAATGTGTCATTTTATCTTATACTGTTGAGCTGCTAATTGTGTGGTAAATTGGTTTAATCCAATATATGTAAACTACTAGGGGTTGATTTATCTTTAAAATTACTTTTTTGTTAGAACCGAAATAATTTCATGATAGTAGAGAGTTATTGCATTGTGAAATTAATTGTATTATAAGTATTTGTCTAGCAAGTAGTAATACATTCAATATAGCTCTTCAGATTAAAAATAATCCTCCATTGTCACAATAATTGAGATTTCTCATATGAACATGTTTTAGACTTGTTTACTCTTTCTTTAATATCATTTTCTATGTTCATGAAATGTATAGTGTTTCATTTTAGGATATAATTTCTTATAAGTATTTATATCCTTGTTCACACTCATCACTAATTACTTTTACTTTACTTCATTCAAAATGCATCTTCTATTATCTTTTCCGAAATTATGTATCTTTTCATTTTTTGTCCATATTAATATAAAAATCACATGAAATGAGGATATGGAAATAGGAAGCCCAAAATATATAATTCAGCCCAAGGATCAAAAGAGCCTTTCTTGCGGCCCGGCCCAATTGAGTTTAACTCAAAGCCCAAGCGAAACTCGATGCAGTTCGAGATGAAGCCAATTTATAACATTACAAACATATAATTATTTCCCGCGGTAATGATTCATAAAATAATAAACTTTGGTCGAGATTTGATATTTTCCCACGAACTTAAAACTTGGTCGCTAATATTATCAGATTACAGTCCGATTACAGTTCCAACATTTCTAGAACCGAAGCCGACGGTTTGGAAACCATGAACATGTACTTGTAACTAACTTTTACCATGGTCTCCAAAGTGACACTAAACAACACAAAATTCTATTACACATTGTTTCACAAGAATGAACAAGCACCTTTTCTTGATCAACAATCCTAGGTGCAAACATTCAATCCCAACACGAAAAACATCAGTGGATCCCGGGGACGATCGTCCCATCTCCCTTCGATTTTCCATCGACTTCATCATCATCCTTCACAGCCTTCACAATCAACAGAACCAGCAACGGATAACTTATCGTCATCAGCGCCCAGTTCGTCGCCAGCTCGTTCACAAACGGCACGTTGTGTGAGTCGATCTGCCACGCCACTGCAGCCCCCGCGCTCTGCACGCCCTTGTAGAACCCCGTGAACCTACAAAAAAAAAGCAAGAATAAGGCATCGTGATTCATGACCTCAAAAAATCATCGGGATTCGAGAAAATTCACCTGCTAAGAATCTCAGTGTCATCAGCCAAGGCCCCAATCACCCAATACACCATGCTCTGAAACATGGCATCAAGCAAGCCATAGCAGAAATACAACACAAAAGGCCCAGCAAAATCACTCCCACTCTTGAAATCGAGCAGCCGGATACGCTTCAAAAGCACATCGCTCCGGTCATAACCGAGCTGATTCGCCAGCCCCCCGCCCCAAATAGCCGTCCCTGCCACAGCAACGACCGCGACGCCCAACAGCCCCCGGGCCCGCCTACTCCGAAAACTAAAATCCATCACATATCCAATCAAGACAGAGCCAATCATCTGAGCACCCCAGTAAAAGACATTGTTCAAACCCCTTGTCCTAAGATTGAACAATGCGCCATTCACATTGTTGAATTGGTAATTATAGAAGAAGTTGCTGCCCCAAGAAGCAGGCACCATTAGAAGCATCCTCCAGTCGAGAAACAGCCGGGAAATTTCCCGAGCCTCGACCCCCACGCTCGAGTACTTGATGTTGGTGCACCTCGACCCGTCGTCACGAACGACGCGGCTCGGGTGGAGAATTGAGAGAGATAGCAAAGTCCCAATTGACATAAAGACCATGAAGCCAATGTAGGTGCCATCATTGACTGATCTTGCCTCAGTTCTATGGAAATTCATTGCAAATGGTATTAGGCCTCCAATCACTCCACCTAAATTGAAAATGCTCCAAAACAAGGCAATGTAGGTACCTGATACATAAATGTATGAAATAGAGAGAGTTCAGGAAATAATGTTTGTTAAATACTGTCAAAACTGTTTCGAGCACCGAAAGAACCAGAAGCGACCCTTCTTTAAAAGAGAGGAGGATGGGTTATTCACATTTTATTTTATGATCAGAGAGCAGTGGTAACTCTAAAGATTCACCGAGGAAAAATAGAGATGTTTCCTACCCATAATATCTGGAAGTACTAACGTAGTTTCATTGAGTTGTTCAGTCTGAATGCTAGTCAAATTCCTCTCTATTTTAATAGACTCAATAACTCAACCCAAAATTCGTGTCATTCAAGAATTTGGTCATCTTGAATGAAACGAAGAGAGCAATAACTAATAAAGATAAGACTAATCAGTATATACTCATTCATGCATAGAGAATTAGACAAGGTGGACTAGAAAGATAAACAGTGTGAATTCTAAAAATTCCCCAGAGGAAAAAAGAGGGAGATGTTTCCTACATTGTCCATAACATGTGGAAGTCTCAACCTAATTTCTTAGAGCCATTCTCTCTGAATGCTAGTCAATTACCTTTTCTATTTCTATTTTTATAAACTCAACCCAAAATCTCGTGTCATTTAACAATGAGACGGGGGGAGTAATAAAGATAAATTCCTCGAGGAAAAGTAGAGATGTTTCCTACATTATGTATTGACCTAATTTCATAGAGCCATTCGATCCGAGTGCTAGTCTATTCTAAAATCTCGTGTCATTTAACAACGAGACTAGGAGTAAATAAAGATGAACGGAGTATATTAGATGATCCGTGTGAATACCTTTTCGGTCATGGGGCGGGTAGGAGGTCATGATGGCCCCCTGCGCGGTCCACAGGAGGCCGGCGCCGATCCCGAGAAGGGCGCCGGCGAAAATGGCGAAGGCCTGGTGCTGATAGTGGTTGTAGTAGAGGAAGGAGGCGGCGTAGAGGACGTAGGTGGAGCAGCCGCAGAGGAGGGTGAGCTTGGGGCCGAGGATGTTGTAGATTCCGCCGCCGAGGACGCCGAAGACGGCGAAGGTGGTGTAAAGGGCGGTGTTGGCGTTGTTGGCGGCGGTGGGGTCCACCTGGCCGCCGGCGCCCATGCCGGAGAGGGCGTTGAACATGCCGGGGCAGCAGAAGCACACGAATCCGATCAGTATCACCTGGATTAGAGGGGAATTGTGGCGGAGGAGGGAGGGTTTCACGGCGGTTTCCGGCGGGAGGTTGCCGGATTCTTGATCTCCGGCGCCCATTTGAAAAGATTGGATTTTTAGAGGTGGGAGGGAAAAAGGGTAAGTGGAAATGGGGATTTAAACTGAGGATTTTCAATTTTTTGATTTGCTAAGTTGAAATTGATTGATTGAGATTGAGGATGATGTTTTTATTTATATTACAGGGTGTAGTGTGTGAGAGTGAAGCAGCAACTGCCAAATGGACAGATTGGGGAAGTCGTTGTTGCTATGAAAACAAGAAAAATTATAAGTGTAATGATGGTTGAGGTTCATTTTTTATTGCAATTCTTGATGTTGTTATGGTTTTTGTGTCTTGGATTTGAGTGATTGCAGGCTGATATTAGTTGTGAATATTCTATTTATGCAGATGAATCATTTGTAGGGTTTGGAAGATTCCCTTATAAACACATTTTGTTGTTCATGCATTGGTTGATTTGTTCTATATATGTTGGGTCATATTTGACTAAATAATAATCCTTCCCTCGTTAAGACGCAATGTATCATTTTTTTATTTTAATTTATCTGCAATTATTATATAGATATAGCATTCAATAATGTCTTTTATGTTGAGATTTTGTATAACATTTTTTTAATAATTGTTGACCATACACAGATCAATGGCTCAAGCACCAGGTTGTTTTTTATAGTTCACATGGGAACAAATATTTAATTATTCATTAAATATGAAATTAAAAACCTTGGAAAATTACTTAAGACCTATATATGGAAATGACAATCCTTACAAGTTACAAGACAAGTAAATCTTCACTTGTACTAGTATGAAAATGAAATATAAGAACACAAAAGCATAAAACAATCATTCACTCTCAGTAATACAGATAAAAATTCAGTATCGTCTCAATTGATAGAAATAAAACTACAATCAATTCTTCTTAAAGAATATCGTTTTCAATATAATTGTCCACCAAGAATGACTTTTCGGGCCATGTTATCAAATAATAGGCAATAGAGTAGAAATTTTCCACTAAATACAAAATTAATTTCAGTATGATAGTGAATAATTTATTAAGACGTTTACGTGGAAGAAAATGAATTATTTTGGCGTCAACGGTAAGAATATTGGAAATAACAAATAAGACAATAAGTAACGGCCGGCAATGAATATGATCGAAGGGCATAGGTTTGTTTTAGATAAACTCACTAGGGCTAGGTGTGTAGAGATTCTAATTTGCTTCATAGTGTACGTTAAGTTCGTTACATTTAATGTTTAATATTCTTATTCATTACTCCTTTTTGATACTCTGATCTTAATTTTTTAACACAAAAAAATCAAGAAAAAGGCATGGTCATGTTATTCATAGGAACGATAACTTCTATTCATAACAAAATTATTAGTATTCCCTCCGTCCCAAGTTACTTAAATCGTATTCCTTTTTGGATTGTCCCAAATTACTTGACTCATTTCTCTTTATGACTAAAAATAAAACATCTAATTACACCTTCTTTATTCTTTATTTTACTTTACTCTATCTTCTTTCTCTTACTTTATTTCCTCCTCTACTTTATTTAACTCTCTAAACACAACTTTCTTAAATCTCGTGCCGGAAAAAAACGCCTCAAGTAACGTGGGACGGAGGGAGTATTAGAGCATCCGCAATGGAGGATGTCCCGGGGAACGTCGGACCGCAGTGCGGGACATCCGCCGTTAGGCGTGGGAGGGGCGGATGCGAACGTCAGCTGCGGACACCGCATATCGGCGGCCTTCCGGCGACGTCTGCGCGGGACGTCCGTCATTGCAGTGCCACGACGGACGTCCCGCGCGGACGTCCTCATTTTTTATTTTTTAAATTTTTTTTTTATATATAAAATGGTTGTATTTTTCCCGTATTCGTGTCGAAAATTTTAATTCCGGGATTGTTAATTTGTGAATTTTAATTATTGGGATGTCCGTCGTAATGTCCATCAGAATATCCGCCATTGTGCAATGGGAAGTCCTTATGACGTGACAGTGCAGTGGGAGGTCCTTATGACGTGGCAGGAGGTGTTTTTGGGAAGTTCAATGGGAAGTCCGATGGGACATCCGTCCCATCGGAGATGCTCTTATATAACTTTCGTTCACAATAACAATAATTCATTCTAAAAGTTGGTGACTATAAATAGCTCACAAATTTTTTACCAAACAAGAAAATGGAATCTTACGTTTGGACCACTCCAGAACTAATGCAGCCAAGAGAATGCGACGGGAATTTATTGCAGAGAAAGGGAAAGAAAAAGAAAAAATGAAATACAATTACTATTGTTGCTTTACCAATGAGATTAAAAATTTAAAACCGTGCATAATTAAGCAACGAGATCTATAGTTCAAACTTCTCCCAAGTAAAAATAACAAGGTGAAGCGCATTCAAGGCTATATAGCATCATAATAATGCAACCGATAAATCACTATTTTTACCTTGTACTATTTTCATACAATCTATTAAACATCATTATCGAAACGACATGTTACGAGGAAAAAATCTCGCCTGAAAATATTCTAGTGTCTCGAAAATGCTTATAATCAAAGGTGGAAACATCATAGACATGTGAGAAAATAAAAAACTAGTGCCAAAATGTGTTGAAAATATCTACTAGCTGGCAATGAACCCAAATCAAGCATGTCCCGACGAGCAAGCAACAATGCAGTAAAATCGATATTATCACCAATCAACATAGAAATTTAAAAAGATAAGATTTATATGTCTAAGAGAAGATTAATATATATCAAAAATGGCCAATTATTTTCCTAAAATTTTGGTGCTGCCTAGTTAAAAGATGATATGATTGCAATATGCTTTATGCAAAAAAATAGCTATCAGTTCATTAGCTTTCTCAAAAGGAAAAAGTCAGTTAAGAATGGAACCTCAAAGCTACGGCGCCCTCTCTTTCACTTCTTGTTCTCCGTGCTTTGTAGTGTGAAAACAGGTGCACTCAAGCGCTTGTCGCCCTCAGGTTTAGATGTCGGGGTACTCTCGGCATCAAGCTCCAAATGTGAACTAGTATCTTCTGTTTCAGCTTTCGATCCAGAACTCTCAGTTGGCCGCGTGCCAAGCTGATCACCAATCATGTTCTTGTATATTGAAAAGGCTTGGGCCATCATGCTGGCAGGTTGCCCGTGATCCGAGGGTAGTAACATAGTTGTCCCCTAGAAGAATCGTATGGAAAGAATGAACTCGATAAAACTATCATCTCAAAGTTTTCACTGATGAATTGACGATTTAATACTATCACACTAAGCTATAGATCTTTCAAACTTACCTTCTTTGCAAGCTGGCTGAAGGCCTGAATATATTGCTCAGCAACTCTTAAACTTGCTGCCTGCAAACGCGATGCATTAAGGCCAGAAATTTAGATCATGCGTAGCAGAATACTTTCTTACAATCCAGATAATGCGTGTAAGTGTGTCTCAAGGTGTGTGTAAATGTTCCGTAAAGAAGAGAACTTCACCTCCACACCACCATGTTCCTTGAGGGCTTTTGATACCACAGCAATCCCTTCTGCAGTTGCTTGTGCTCGAGCACGGATAGCTTCTGCTTCTCCTGATATAGCAAAAATTTAAGGGATAAGGATATTTCAGGGACCAAACCTTAAAGGAATACACATAGGGTCAAGGAAAGCCTACTCTGTTTCATTTTTTGGCATAAAATATCAATTTAGTAACTAATCATTCCAAATTGTAGGATAAACTGAAAAGAACAAATACAAATTAGATAACTGACCTCGAGCTCTGTTTATCTGGTCCATGTTCGCAGCTTCAGACTGAAGGATCACAGAGGTTTTCTTTCCCTCTGCTATATTGATATTTGACTGCTTTTCTCCTGTGTAAGATCAGACAATTAATCTCATGAATTGAAAGAAGCGTCTTGAATTTCTTATATAGTAGTACTTACATGCTAACACCATGAGTTGGCATGCAATAATTCATTATTGGCCATATAAGAGTGATACTTTCTTTTACCTCTTTCAGAGATATTTATTGGAATAAATCAATTAAACAAATCATTTCATGTCCAGAAAATTTGCAAATCAATGAATTCGTTCATTACTACCGAGCTTGATATGGCATTACTACAGCTTGCAAAATTGCAAATCAATAAAGTACCTTCGGATTCTAAAACCTGAGCTCTCCTCTTGCGCTCTGCTTCAGCTTGCATCTCCATGGCAGCCTTCACTCCTCTTGGAGGAGATATATCCCCTAATTTGGTAAAAAGGACCCCGGAAAATAAATAAGATGCAGCAGAAACTTGAAGGATTATTTGCAACTACAACCTTATATATTTCTTCTAATAA
>JAOWBI010000001.1:5458130-5473719 GCA_028566235.1 Salvia elegans | reverse complement strand
GATTAGCTTTAGATGTAGCAATTTTAATTGGGCTTTAAACGGGCCCAATACATTATAATCTACATGGGCCTAACAGCCCAACTTTGTACGGAAAAAAATATTCCAAAAAATATTGCCACTATTCATAACTCAGTTTTTTTTTTCCATTGACAATAATTAGTCAATTTATATATTTTTATAATATGGTCCAACACAGAATATATTTTTCCACTAAAATAGAAATAAATTAAAGATGAATGAATGATTTAGTGTATTTTGTGAGCTGAAATTTCCTTCTCAATAAAAAAAAAAAAAAAAGGTGGAGAATTTCGATTGAATTACGCAACAGCGGTGCTGCTATAAATAAATCCTCCATAAATATCACCGGCGACCGACAAAAAAAATGGCGGAGAAAGATAAGACTGTTTGTGTCACCGGCGCCGGCGGCTTCGTAGGTTCATGGGTCGTTAAACTTCTTCTCTCTAAAGGCTACACTGTTCATGGCACCCTCCGAAATCCTGGTACTCTCTCTCTCTCTCTCTCTATATATATATATATTGAGTATGTTTTTTGGTCAGAATTCTCTTTGTTGCTTGATTCAATGATTTATTTTTGAATCGATTATTATTATTATTATTTGGTTCAGTGAAGTTATGGATTGAATTGTGAAATTTAGGACTACTTATTTAGCTGAGTGAATTTCAGTTACTCAGTATAGCCAAATGAAAAAAAAAAAATAATGATTGAAACATAAGAAGGTTGAAATTTGCTAGCTGTATATGAAATTTGTCACTTGCTGAAATAAACCCCCAAAATTGGCATGCTTGACTTGGAGGAATTTGTTCTATTTATCGATTTATGTGATAGAAATGATAAAAGTAGGCTATTTTGATCCTTCAAATGCTCAACCATTCTTGCATTAACTTCTTCGTGTAACGTTGCAGGAGATGAGAAATACGCGTATTTGAGGAAACTCGACAATGCAGCTGAAAAGCTGAAGCTCTTTAAGGCAGATTTGCTCGATTTTGACTCCATTCGTGCAGCGGTTAAAGGATGTGTCGGGGTTTTTCACGTCGCCTGCCCCGTCCCATCGAGCTCCGTTCCAAATCCAGAGGCACGTGACATGATATCCCTCACTTGGTATTTATAGAAATGTATAATGTGTTGCATAATTGTGTGTAGGTGGAATTAGTCCAGCCAGCACTCAATGGCACTCTCAATGTCCTAAAAGCATGCACTGAAGCAAAAATCGGGCGTGTTGTGGTTGTATCTTCGGTTGCTGCAGTTCTCATGATCCCCGATTGGCCCCAGGATCGGGTGATGGACGAGAATTGCTGGTCGGATAAGGAGCACTGCATGAAGACTAATGTAATCCTAACTGTCAGCCTTGTAGTATGATTTTGCTGAAATATCACTGACTTGATGATATCTGTGACAGAATTGGTATTGTTATTCGAAAACAGTGGCTGAAGCTGAGGCTTGGGAATACGCGAAGAAGAGCGGGCTTAGTGTTGTCACAGTGTGTCCAAGCCTCGTGCTGGGGCCGTTGCTGCAGCAGACTGCAAATTCCAGCAGTTTGGTTCTTATCAAGCTTCTGAAAGGTGCTGTTTCAATTCTGTCCATTTATTTTTGTTCTAGATTTCATTTTGGCTTTTGTAGTAGGAAACTTTAGATATATGAATATTGTTTTGTGCAAAGCTATGACCTAGAAATATTTATACTGCCTCCGTCCGATTTCATAATACAGTTGAATTCTTGAATTGTTTGTAGTAATGACCACTCCCCGTGTTTCAGAATGCTATAAAGAAATTGAAAACAACCTTCGGAAGCTAGTAGATGTGCGCGATGTGGCCGAGGCCTTGATACTAGTCTACGAGAAACCCGAAGCTGAGGGCAGATACATATGCTTGGGTCACTTGATCACCAATTTTGAATTAGTGGATATGCTCAAGACATTTTATCCCAACTACGCCTTTCCACAAGGGTAATTATCTTTCTTCGACTTCAATATCTTCGTGTAACAACAAGCTTCTTATTTGAATATGCATTGCAGCTTTAAAGATGGGAAAGATCAGTTGAAAATCAGTTCAGATAAGCTGCAAAAACTGGGTTGGAAACCTAGGCCATTGAAAGAAACTATTGTGGACTCTGTTGAGAGTTACAAAAAGTTTGGCATCCTTTGGACATGAAGTGCACCTTATGCTTCAATCGTTGTACCTCATGGATATTTGGAATTTCTTGTTTTACTTGTCTTTAAAAGTTTTGAATTAAATAATGCAGATCCAATGTTTATTTGATCAAGAATGTGATATTTTTTCTTTAACTTATTTTTAGTTACACTTGAAAATTTTATAATATGGCATTTGAAATGATGTTGTGTTACTAAATCAAAGAATTATTTATAGAATTATGATTTTATTAAAAATAATTAAATTGAGAACTAGAAAAAGACCATGAAAAGTGAGATGAAATCGTTCTTTTGCTATTTAGTGTCGAAACTGAAAAGTGAAAAGAATGTTGTTTCACTGCTATGCTTACTCAAAATGAATGTTGTTTTACTGCTATGCTTACTCAAAATGATTAAAATAATTGTTTTACTGCTATGCTTACTCAAAATGATTAAAATAATTATCCAAATAACATTTAAATACTTAAACTGAATTGTATAAGTGCCCAAATTTATTGGAAAATTTATAAATACAACAGTAAGAATGTGATCAAATACAAACTCTAAATATCGTACAAATTCTAAATTATGATTTGCATCGTTAGAAATTATGTAGTCCAGATTATAGTTCAGAATCTGTACAATATTTAAAATTTGTATTAGATAAGTTTCCTTCAAAAAATATAATGAAACCTAGTCATGCAATTGGGCTGGATTATTCGATTTAAACTCTCTTTAATACTTTAATCCAATTCAAATTCCACAAATTTAGCCCATTAAATTCCATTGTCATTATTAAGAAAAAGGAAATAATATACTTAATCACACGCGCGAGAGAGTAGGAATCCGGATTTACTTGCTAGGCGCTGTTGCCAGCTGTCAAGTTGGCTCACTGCTCCTGGCGCGTTAGATTCAAACAAAATGTTAGGTGTAGGGTATTAAGTTAAAACGACAGCGTAATGATGATTTTCGTTTCCTTTATTTTTTTCGAAGAAAATACTTATTTAAGCGCATTTATTTACGAAAAGCTTTTCTCTGCAAAAACCCTAATTTATTTCTCTACTTACAATTTCTGGGAAATTCGTTGCCGACTTGTTTCAGTTCTTGTTATTTTTCCGTTGCCGCTGAAAAATTTCAAAATTTCCTGGTAAGATATTGGTGATTTTTCTCTAATTTTCTTGATTTTTCCTGAATTTTGTCTGATTTTCTAGGTGCTATTTTATTCGTAACATGGTCGAAAATTTCGAATTTTGAGGAACTGTTTCTGTTTGCCGAGGTGTAATTTTGATAGTTTTTTGGTATTTTTGCTCGATCTGGTTGTGAGTTTGGTGAATTGTGCTGAATTTCGGAGGTTTTATATCTAAAAAAGCTGTTTCCGTTTTTTCTCAACTTGTTTCACTGTGTTTCTTTTATTTTAACTTGTTTCTTTTTTCAAATTTCAGTTTCGCGTTTCTAAATTTGACCTTTTTTCCTGTTTTTCCAAACAGATTGCTTTATTGATTTGAAAATTTACTGCACCTGTGCTTTAATTTCAATTGAATGTAATTGCTGGAAATGGCAATGGTTAGGGTTTCGAGCTTTATTTTAAAGCAGTTTCCTTCAACATCTGCTTCAGCATCTAATAATGTTGATTTGCAATTTTATTCCTCAGTTAATTTTGGAAATTAGGGCTAAAAATGTCTGCATCATTTGAACCGACGCCGCCGGCGATGGCAAATCGGGAGCCGTTCAGCATGAGCTCGCCGCCGTCGATGGCCAATCGGGAGCAATTCAGCATGAGCTCGCCGCCGTCTCTGGTGATGAACCCGGCGACTTCGCAGCCGCAGCTGGACCAGCAAATGCACATGTCCTTTATGAACTCTGACGGCGGCGCATTCAGGCAAGTGGTAGCCTCTTCGCCACCGCCGTTTCAGCCTATTCCCGCTGGTGCTGCTTTGATAAGTCAATCCTCCACCGAACAGAAGAGGAAGAGGGGCCGGCCAAGGAAGTACGGTCCCGATGGCAGCATGAGCGCTCCATTGGGTTCGCCTAATGCGGTTATGCCGCAGCACGAGCAGCAGCAGAATTTCTCGTCTCCCGCGGTTGCTCCTCAATCTACAGAGGGCGTGCCGCCGGGGATGGACAGTGCTGGCTCGCCCACGGCCAAGAAGTCCAGAGGCAGGCCCCGTGGTTCGAGGAATAAAGTAAAGCAGCACGGCCAAGTTTTAGGTAATTTGGACCTAAGTTTCTGTTATTTATAAATGTTGTGAAAAAAAGTTATCATCTTTTCAATAAAATATTTATTTCGTATAGAAAAATTCTCGGGTATGACTGTCACCATGTGGGAGCATGTTTTCTATATGTGTATATATTAATATACTAATTATATTATATGATAGATTCTGATTACATGCTTGGACCACATCCTAACGTATTTGTGGCTCTGATATTTATTGTGATGTTTCTGTTTTTCTTCTTTCAGTTTATATTTGGTAGAATACATAGATTACAGTAGTAATCACTCTCGATTTGCTGAATTTAAAACTGCAACCAAAATCCAGGATCTAAGATTCTAATTTTAGGGAATTTTACCAGCATGCCCCTGTGTTCCATCTAGAATTTTTCTTTCAATGGTTATACTTATTCTATTGTGTCTGTGTTGAATTTTCCTAGCTTTGTGTATTGTTGCCGAATCGTTCTGCATTTTTATTTATCAGACATGCTTAGTGAAGATCTTATTGTAACTGGGAACAGACAATGTAGTTCTGGTGCCTTATTGGGGGTGATGTTTCCATTTGTTTTCTATTGGAGTATTATTTATTATTTTCCTATTTGAATTGTAGTTCTTATTCATATTGTCATTTTGTTAACTGGTTACTGAATTTCTTCTTACAGGTTCAACCGGTATCAGTTTCGTACCACATGTTCTCAATGTGACTGCTGGAGAGGTTAAATATTTTCTTCTGATTTATTGATTTATTTTCTTGAGAATCCTTTCCCTCTTTATAGCTTCATTGTTTCAAATCAAAGTTGGTCAATTAAACTAAACTGTTATCCCTTTGCTGGTTGTGTAGCTTGGCAACCTTATACCCATAGCACATTTGGCATCTGTTGTCATTTCGGTCAGGTTCGGATCTAGCATTAAAATGTATGCTTATCAAATTTTCGAATGACGGATGCCATGATGTGCTTTGTGGTTCTGGAAGTCAAGCAGAATGGATTGAAGTAGATCATTTCAAAATAGTACTGAACTTGAGCATTACTTGTACAGGACATCGCTTCGAAGATAATGGCCATTTGCCAGAATGGACCCAGGGGAGTTTGTGTTCTCTCTGCCAACGGGACTGTATCTATGGTAACACTTGTTCAGCAAACATCATCTGGTGGAACTGCCACTTTTGAGGTATTACGTTTCTTTCTTTTCCATATTTATGTGATCTGCATTCCTTATTGTTTTGGATGTTTCATTTTAAGGTTTGCTGTCCTAGAAATTCTATTTCAAAATGTATCCACTGCTTCCTGAAGATATCTTTGATCATGGAAATGAATAACTTAAATTTATTTGCAGGGATTTGTTTGTTAGCATCTATAATTGGTTTATAAAAGTACCAACATTATCTGAATGAGTCTCTGATGCTTCATCCAGATGTTCAAATCTAGATTAGACTCACTTTTAGATGTTTTTTAAAATAAATGTTCTTATTGAGGTACTATTATCTAATATCCTGGTTATAATTTACTTGTTGCACTTATAATCAAATTAGAGGGGAAAGGTTGTCCAAATTAGTTCATGCTTCATTTAGACGCCATCATGACCGTTCTGCTTGAACTTTTTCCGTGGCTGTTGCATTTATATTATCACTATGCAACTCCTCATCTTGAATAAGCATTTGCTGTTGTGTTCTTGGTTTAATTTTGATTCAATCTGCGTAGGGTCGGTTTGAAATTTTATCCCTCTCTGGATCATTCATACTGACTGAAGTTGCCGGTCAGAAAAGCAGAACCGGTGGGTTGAGTGTTACTTTAGCTCATCCTGACGGAAGCATTATGGGTGGCTGTGTCGCCGGTTTACTGGTTGCAGCATCCCCTGCTCAGGTCAGTCAGCTTACCCGAAAAAGTGCATCCATTTTAACTTAAAGAAACCTGCTTCAATTGGTCTCCGTTCACCAGATTATAGTGGGAAGCTTTATGCCTGACACTCAGAGGCAAGCCACGACAAACTACGTGGAGCCTTCATCAGCTCCAAGACTGAACCAAGGCCAAGTTGGTGCTGGTGGTAGCAGCTCGCCATCACGAGGGACTCCCAGTGAATCCTCAGGTGGAGCGGCAAGTCCGCTGAATTTGAGCTCCGGCGCATACAACATCACACAGGGCATGTCAGGTATTCCATGGAAATAAGTAGTTGCAAAATGCTTCTTCCATAAAGAGTCTGGAGATTATGTGACATTAGATTTGGTGTAATATTATTTTGTGATAGAGACTGAAACCTGGGATTCCTTATTTAGTTTTTTCGCAATGCTTTGCAGTAGAGCAGCTAGGTTCTGACCTCTCACCCAACTGATGATTCTTGATTTTCATTTGTTGTTGTAAAAACGCTTCTTAGTCGGCTCCTAGTTTAATCTTCTTAATTTGGTCACAAATTCGTGCTCGTCTCTTGTCGAAATACAAGAACTTTTACGTAGTTTTCGATTTTTCACATGGTTGTAAGTTTCCGGGGTGTTGATGTGGCCAAGTAATGTCATCGATGATATTCACATTTAAATACTACTATATCGTTTAGTAAATTAGATGTTTCAAGTTGTGTAAATATTTAAGACATCCATCTCAACATTAATTTTTAAGGTAATTTCTTTTTGTGAGAAAGTAAGTTATTATGTTTACAAGTAAAATTCCAATTCAAGTGCAGAGCCAAAATTAATTTGTGATTCATTGTCGACTCTCCTTGACATTGTCACACTTAATTGTTATCTAGATTTAACTATAGAATAACAATTCATAGTAAATATACATACTGGTGTAATATTATGATTATACATTAAAGGGCAATTTGCCAAATTTTTTATGAAATTTGAGAAAATTTTAGTAGAAAAACGTGTAGTATTGTTTAACTCGTTAGTGATGAAATTCATTATGATTTTCCTGCTATCCAATGACATACAATTTCCAAAAAAAAAAACGTGTAGTATTGTTTAACTCATTAGTGATGAAATTCATTATGATTTTCCTGCTATCCAATGACATACAATTTCAAAATAAATAAATAAATAAATAAAATAAAAATCTTGAGATAATTATGAAGGAATCCAATCATGAACAAGTGATTTTTAAAATTGTGAGAAACTAGCTAGAATGTAACCGAACTTATTTTTTCTTTTTTGATAATTCATCCTATATAAAATGGATATTGCTAAAAGTAATCAATTCATCATCATAGCTATTTAGGCAGTTTTCTCTTGTAATATGTCACATAAAATTAAAAAAGCATACACTTTTCCAATCTTCTAGTTTTATTCATTGAACATCACAACAACAATAACATCAAAGATAATGAAAAAAGAACGAAAACAACAACAACACTTGAAAAAATATCAATCGATATCAATGGCTTTTGGTTGGGAATGAGGCCATTTTGTTGATACCACACATCCCTTCTGGCTTCCCGTTATTTCTCTTCATCCTTATAAATCCTTTCTCACCCCATTTCTCCCCCCACGAATTCTTCACGATCACATAGTCCAATCCTTTGCTAGTGCCATATCCGACGGCTGCGACTCCGTGGTCGAGATCCGTCCCACATTGCCCGTCAAACACGCCCTGCAAAAAATCGAGGCACCCAGTTTACTTTGATCGATTGATTACTAAGCATATCAGACTTTTTTCCTTTCTTATAATAACGACTTATATAGTTGATAATCAATACTTACCCCGTGGTAGAACTGGAAATCTCTTCCAGAAGCATCGATGGCCACACTTAGGGGTTGGTTTGCAAGAGCTTTCAAGAAGCTAGTTTCGTCATTTCTTGGCACGTCGTGGTAGCCATCGATCGTCACAACTTCCGCCTCATCCTAAATTGAAATGTAACTAGTTAGCTTAGGAATGGGTCCAGAGTAACATTCCAACTGTCGATAAATAGCTCAAAACTTACTCTGCTTTCTTGGCAAGTGCCTTCCTCCATGAGATAAGGGTAGTCGTCTTCCTTATGGAGGCCGTTGTTGGAGACAATGAAGGCGAACGCGTAATCCATTAGGCCTCCGTTGCAACCGTTGTTGTAGGCCGTGTCACAGTCGATGAGCTCTTGCTCGGACAACTCGGTTAAGTTTCCTGTCACAATTTGGTTGATCCCTTCTACTGCAGCCACAGTCGAAAACGCCCAACAACTTCCTGCATTGCATTATCATTGAGTATTTGAATTATTGCAAAATAAATCAAATTTAAATTATCACACAAAGTTTTAAAAAATTTTATGAACGTACCACATTGACCCTGGTTCTTGACCCGTGTGACGGCTCCTTTCTTCCTCCAATCGACGGATTTGGGTAAATCCACGAAATCCCTATACTTAAAATTCTCAAGAGACGCATCTCTCTTGGGAATTTGGTCGGATTTGAGACCTAAAAATATTTTCTTGAACTCATCATGGCTCAAATCCGAAAACTCGTTCAACCCTAGCCAATAGTTGCTAACAACCTTGTTCCTCTCATCAATGTGGTGCAAATTATCCTTAAATATCTCGAACCTATGCAACTTCTCTTCTATGGTTTTGTAAATCTTGCCATGCTTATCGAGCCAAGATTCAAAAAGATTGATGAGCTTGTCGATGCACGTGAGATCTTCGGGCTCATAGCCCACGATCGAGAGCTCACGTGCACAGGCTGTGGTGCCGGCATAGAATAGCACGAAAGCGGCTAGAATAAACAGCTTGGAACTTAGAGAAATAGCCATGTTTTGTTGCTAGAATTGGAATGAGAAGATGATGAGAAACAATGGAGATTCTTGAGAAATTTATACATGTAAAATAATTATATTTTATTACATATTGCTTTTGATTGAAGTAAGAAAGTATAAAAAAAATGTTGGCTGACTATACCGAGACTTTAAGGTTAATTCTATATGAACAGGCTTTCAATCAAAGCATGTGTGAAATTCTATGTTTTGATCAATAATCATCTGATGAAACACATGATGCTATGATTTGGTAAGCAAAGTTAATTTTAGTTAGTAATTTTAGGTATTTAGAGATTTTGTCGAGGTTGGACGGAATCTTCTTCCCAGGGAGACAATGTGACGAGAGGGAAGAAAAGTGAAAAAGGCGTAATTTAGGTGCCGTAGTTGAGTCATTTTCTTGGTATAGTAAAAATCAATAGATGTAAACCATTTTATTTTATTCTATATATTTTACTTTCTCTCTAATTATCTTCTGTATTTTTTTAATTTCTTATACTTCGTATTATACTTTTTCTTCAATTATTGATTTTATCTATCAATTATTTTATTCTCCGTTTATTTATTTATTTTATTATCTCTCCACTTAGTTCACTAAACACTCATCCATTAATCCCCTTACAAAAAAATGACTTCATTGCGGTGAAACGGATAAAATATTACTCAGTATTATAATAAAATATCAAACATCAATATTTACAAAAAATCACACATAAATATAAATTAATCATACATCAATAAGTTTTTGATCAATCACTTCATTTTCCTTTCAATAGCATCAGCTTCTATTTGTGAAATATGGCTTCCGCCACCATCGCCAGTGGCGGTGGTGCCATCTCCTTGGAGGGAGAGTTGGCCTTGGGCCATCGTGGCGGCAGCGGTGTAACCTAACATCATTTTGTAGTTCTCCAAATCTGTACACTTGAGGTGAGGGCTGCTTTCTAATGGCAAATCCTTCATTTCGACCACTCTTTCATGCTCGTATTTGTGTTCGTGTTCGTGTTCATGTTCGTGATTTTCTTTCCTCAGCTGAAGTTGTCCTTCCATTTTCTTGATTTTGAAATTTAATTTGAGCTATTTATTTTTTTGGTAAAGTTAATGAAGTTTGGAGATCATATATTCACAAGTTGGCCGCATTTATAGATCCTATAAATCCGTGTGTTTCTACCTTTAGAATTGGAAAGTACTCCATATTATATAAATAGGATTTCATTCATTTTGGAGATAAAAGTATATGAATTATGAGCAAAATATCATAATTTTTCTTGTAATAATGTCATGCTAACTTCCAATAATCTCACAAGTCTCAATATTTCAAGGAATATTTAGAGGCCTGGATATAGGATGTACTGTCTGATGTATCCAGCCAATTACGATTATAGGATTATAGAAATATTTTTCCTTTGTGTAATGCTTCTCGTTATACTACAAAAATTCACAATCCTAGTATCATTATTGCTTTTGCCAGAAGTAGATAGCAAAATAAAACTAACTAAACAAAGAAATGAAATGCAATAAATTCCGTCTATTCTTTCCACTTCCAAATTCTGTCATCTAGTACATTCCCAAGCATGTGAGAACACAACATGTCAACGTTGAACCCTTATCCTTCACACAAACAACCAAAGCCAATTTCTGGCTCATAAACAACCATCAACTTATCATCACACCTCCACACATCTTTTCCAACCCAAAAGCAAAATACAAAGCCATAAATTCTCACAAACAAACCTACCATTTTCCTTTTAGAAAAAGAAGAAGAAATCTCAGATTGAATCATGGCAGCAAACTATCCAACTTCGAGAAAGTCCAACACTCAGATCCTCCAGGAGTTGGAGGACCTGAGTGACTCCCTATACCAATCCCACATGGCATCCACAACCACACGGAGAACCGCCTCCCTAGTCCTCCCCCGAGAGTCTGTCGTCCCTCCAATCTCGTCTGGCGAGACTGGACCGGACAAAGAAGACCTCAACCCTAAACCCCGGTCGAGGCGGATGTCCCTGTCCCCATGGCGGTCTAGGTCAAAGATGGACACGGAAGACATCCGCCCCAAAGACCCCATCAAGTCCCAAAAGAGCCTATTTAGCGACGAAACTCCCACTGCAACGGCTGTCACCACTCCCGAGAAAAAAGGCATTTGGAAGTGGAAGCCTATAAGAGCACTAACTCACATAGGCATGCAGAAGCTGAGCTGCCTATTCTCTGTTGAGGTCGTGGCGGCCCAGGGCCTCCCGGCCTCGATGAACGGGCTCCGCCTCTGTGTCTGCGTCCGCAAAAAGGACACCAGAGACGGCGGGGTCCAGACCATGCCCTCCAGAGTCTCCCAGGGCGCCGCGGATTTCGAGGAGACCCTCTTCATCCGGAGCCACGTGTACTACACCCCGGCAGGAAGCGGGACCCACATGAAGTTCGAGCCGCGGCCTTTCTTGATCTACGTGGCTGCGGTCGACGCCGGCGAGCTGGACTTTGGTAGGAAAACAGTTGACCTGAGTGGCTTGATTCAAGAATCCATTGAAAAAAGCTTCGAAGGGACGAGAATCAGGCAATGGGACACCACCTTTGGCCTTTCCGGAAAGGCTAAAGGTGGTGAGCTAGTTTTGAAGCTAGGCTTCCAAATCATGGAAAAAGATGGAGGTGTTGGGATTTACTCCCAGGCAGAAGGCCATAAGTCAGGGAAAGCCCGGACCCACTCGCCTACTTTTGCCCGGAAGCAGTCCAAGTCATCCTTCAGCGTGCCTAGCCCAAGGATGACTAGTCGGGGGCTCCCCCAATTAGGAGCCGGCTCGGAAGATCTCCCTATGGACGACCTGAATCTTGACGAGCCGGCTCCTCAAGCCACACCCCTGCCTTTGCCTCCAGCAAAGCCAGAGGCAGCTAAAACAGACAACAACAATGACAACAACGATATCGAAATTATTGATTTTGAGGTGGAGGATAAGGGAGTGGAGATCCAAGATGAGGAAGAACAGAGTGAGGAGAGCTCAGACAAGAGATCAGTTTCAAGTGAGGTTGTTAAGGAAATTGTTGTCCAAGATCAGTCCCATCTCACAAGATTGAATGAGCTTGACTCCATAGCTCAGCAAATCAAGGCGCTTGAATCATTGATGGGAGATGAGAAAGCCCTCAAATTGGATGAGGAGACAGGATCACAAGCACTAGATGCAGATGAGGATAAAGTGACAAGAGAGTTTCTCTCAATGCTTGAAGCAGGTGGTGGTGATGGCAATGACGACGACGACGATGAATCCAAATACGAGGATGCTCGGATGCAGGCTCTGCAGTTGGAAGACGCGTACGAGGACGAGGAGGGCAAGGAGGCAGAGGTCTTCTTGCCGGATTTAGGCAAGGGGCTCGGCTGCGTTGTGCAGACACGAAACGGGGGGTATCTAGCGTCTGCGAATCCGTTTAACGTGCTTGTCGGGAGGAAGGAGACGCCGAAGCTAGCAATGCAGGTGTCTAAGCCAGTGGTGATTCGGTCAGAGAAGGGAGGGTTTGAGGTGTTTCAGAAAATGGCTGCATTAGGCCTTGAGGGGCTGTCGAGTAGGCTGCTGTCGTCGATGGCGTTGGACGAGCTGTGTGGGAAGACGGCCGAGCAGGTGGCGTTTGAGGGGATCGCCAGCGCGATCATACAGGGGAGGAGCAAGGAGGGTGCCTCCTCCAGCGCTGCGCGCACCATCGCGGCCGTGAAGTCCATGGCCTCGATGATGAGCAGCGGGAGGAGGGAGAGGGTGTCTAGTGGTATTTGGAATGTGAGTGAGGAAGGGGTGACGGTCGATTATCTTCTCGGGTTTTGTTTGCAGAAGATCGAGGATATGGCCGTGGAGGCGCTTAAAATCCAAGCGGAAGTCGTTAAAGACGAGGCGCCATTTGAGGTTTCGCCTTTTAGTGATGGTGGTGTGGATGTTTTTGATTCGGCCGTCGCGGTGGAGGAGTGGGTTGGGGGAGGTATGGAGGCGGAGGCGATCACGGTGGCGGTCTTGGTTCAGCTCCGCGACCCCATCAGGCAGTTTGAGGGGGTCGGGGGGCCTATGGTGGTGTTGGTGCATGCTGAGGCGTGCACCAACAACACCAGCGAGGATGGGGAGAGGAGGTATAAGGTGTCGAGTTTGCAAGTTGGGGGGATGAAGGTGAGGAGCGGAGGGGCGAGGGTGGGGTGGGATACGGAGAAGCAGAGGCTCACGGCGCTGCAGTGGCTCGTGGCGTATGGGATGGGGAAGGCCGGGAAGAAGGGGAGACGAGGGGGTGCCAAGGGGCCGGACGCGCTGTGGAGCGTCTCGTCGCGGATCATGGCTGATATGTGGCTCAAGCCTATTAGGAATCCTGATGTCAAGTTCAACACAAAGTGAGGAATGTGAGTTTGTTGATTTTGTTTGTGTTGTTAGGTCGGATTTCAATTTATATACTATTTGGTCATATAGCTTTTATTTTTTTGGAAATTTGGAATAACTTGCTTCTGTATACATGAAGGATTGCTGCCTCTGTTTTTATGGTATAGTTTTTCTGCTGAAATTTATGTTGTGAAAATTTGTTATAAGTTGCATTTCTATCGGAAGATAATTTTCCTATGTTTTTTTTTTAGGTTTTTGAAAGTGGATAAGATTGCTTATGTTATGTTTTTTGCTCAATAATTTATTCACAATTTGCATCCAAACTGTGTATTCTGCTACACATTTTGCTGATGGATTATGGATGAATGATTTCCAATTTATTACTAGCATTTTGTAGAGAATATAGAGTATGATTATTTTGGAAAGGCATTAAAAGTGTTTGTATATGATATAATAATGCAACAAGATATTACTTTGATGTTGTGCGTTGTATAGACTATTGCATTGTTATCATGTTTTGATCTCGTATTTTGAATTTATTGAATTTATGAATGTTAATTCTTTTATAAGCATGACAAATTGATTCTATTGTTTATGCAACAATATTGTCGTTGTAGAGGTTTTTCTCAGGCCCAATTCTCATATTTTATCAGATTAGGCCCATGGGCTTTCATAGTGACAACAAAAGTCCATTAATCACACCTCTCTCTCATAAATTCAACGAACTTGATTAACAAGTATAGCATTTTTCTCATAGTAATAGAAATTAATAAAATATACAGTACATTTTAATACATCAATATGGCATTAAATTAAAATTTGTATTTAGGCTATCAAAGTTGTCAAATCAGTTGTGGACTAAAATGCACAAAAGCTTGAAGACTTATCTAATAATCTAAATACGTTAAATTTCAAATAATTATTTCAACTTAAAACGACAAACTTTACCATGTGACAATGACTGATTTTTTAATGCAAACGATATCCTTTTAATATTTTATTAAAGTATTTTATCAATGTATTACTTTAAATTATACTCCAATGTCTTCTCCTATAATATATATAGTACATATCACTACCAACTTAAAAAATCTATATATTCGACTTTAGAAAAAGACTGAATTGTTTATTTGTACACTCGATTTGAAGTGACAATAAAGCATATTCTTTCTTACTGGATAGTATTTTTTTAAAACAGTATATAATAATTAGATATCGAAATTTAAAATTTAAATGTCATAACTTATAGTGGACCGTAACAGATCGGACAAAGAAGTCAAAGCGGCAAAATAAAAAAAGAAGAAAATTTGCAATTTATAATTTATTGATATTTAATATATCCACATATATCGTCAAGTGGATTAATATTCTCTTTGTGCTCATCAACAAAATATTGAAAACATTCGAAGATTGGTGTGAAAAAGTGACCAATTTCATATATAAATGAAATTAAACTCTATTAATTTCATTTAATTAAACCCTCTATATCGTACAAGCAGAATTATTCAAGCTACTTATGATCAGTGATGTTGATTAAATCACACCATCGTATTTTAATAATTATATATCAAGATCATTATGACTGAACTGATATTTTTATCTCGGTATTGCATAATGATGTCTTCTAACAGAAATCCACTATTTTCTACTTTATATACAATAATAGTTTGTCCATTCCATATAAGTAATTGATTGATGGATATAAAAAATAATTACTATTTTCCTGTTATAATTTTACAATAACATTTTTTATAATGTGTCAGTCTGCCACTGATTAATTTTTCTCCATGAGTTCATATTATTCCATACTCAATCTACATTTCTAAATATAATAAAATATTTTTTAAGTCCAACTTATCAATAAAATAAAATTTGGTCACTATTTGTAAATGAAAACAATATGTTTATGCATATTTCACAATCATAAAAAACAATCCTAATTATAGAAAAAGATTACGAAGAAAAAGAAACATTGTCTCTATCCCCAAATTAAATCAAATTCACAATAATAGAAAAAATCAATCACAAGATAAGGCACAAGATATTACAAAACAATCGGGAAATAATAAGAAAAAAATGGTCACATTGTTAAAAAAGGGCCCCTAAATTTGGTCGTTTTTTTTTTTAATCAATCTTGGAACTTTTAAAAATGAATGATTATATCAAAGTTGTAATTTTAAAATACTTGATT
>JAOWBI010000001.1:5379207-5394107 GCA_028566235.1 Salvia elegans | reverse complement strand
AGTTGTCCGCTCCAATTTTGGAAACGGACAAGGCTCTGATCGAACTTGAATTTGAACTCAAACTTTCATCCATGGCGTGGAAAGCGCCCGTGAGATGGTTCAACTTGATGGTGTTGGGAGTTGACTGCTTAAATTCGTAGGAGTAGGTAGTGTAGCTTAGCCCGTACCCAAACTCAAACACCTTTGCCCCTTTGTAGAATCGGTAAGTGCGCCCTGGATAGCCCGACTTTACATCCGACCTCATCCTCATGTCCGTCATTGCTACGCTAACGAAATTCTTCGGGTACCAAGTCATAGGTAGCTTCCCACCTGCAAAGTCAGAGATGAAGCCAGAAATTTTATCAGTCCTCTCGATGAGTGTTCAAGTAAGTTTATGGAAACATGAATATCTTGAAACATTTCCAATAAATGGAAATATTGCATAAAATCTCGTCCAGAAAAAGGGATCAAGTAAGTACATCACAAAACTTAAGAGACAAAAAAGGCATAATTTCTCACCAGGATTGTGCTCCCCAAATATGATCTGAGACAATGCAACCCCTCCAGCTTCTCCTGGATAGCCAGCCCAAAGAATGCTGCCGATTTTAGGGTCGTTTTTCGCAAAACCAACGTCGACAGGTCCACCACAGATCAGCACCAGGACGACGGGCTTCTTGGCAGCGGCAGCAACAGCCGTGATGAGGCTCTGCTGCTGTCCCGGGAGGCCTAACTCGACGCGATCATGATCCTCCTTCTCCTGATTTTGGTCCAGCCCCATCACTAAAACGACGTTGTCCATCTCCTTGGCTGCAGCCACTGCGCTGCTAATCGAGGCTGTGGCGCAGTCGGCATTACTGCAGCCCTGTACAAACAGGGTGTTGTGTACATAACCTTTCAGGGCTGTAACAACATCCACATTCTGGCAGGGAGGTCCGTCGTAGTCCCCGCGCAACACGTAGGCATTGGCCGCATTGTGGCCCACGACAGCCAAGGACCCCGTTTTCAACTTGGACAGAGGCAGCAGGTTGGCATCGTTCTTCAACAGAACAATGCCGTTTCTTGCAGCCTCAAGGGCTAGGTCTTGGTGAGCCTGGCTGCATACATCGGCTCGGCCAATGTTTCCGTATAGGCTGCGGCTCGGGGTGCCCTCAAACAACCCTAGCCGCATCCGGATCTCGAAGAGGTTGTTGAGGGCTCGGTTTACTTGGGATTCAACCACTTTTTTCTGCTGTATTGCTGATTTGGTGTATTTCTTCAAGTATAAGCCACAGTTCACATCCATGCCTGCAGTTTTTTAGTTAGATCTCATACTTAAGTATTATTAATGGAAACAAAATGTGTAATGGAATTTACAACAAAAGCACATTATTATAATCAAGATCAGAACATCATCAGCAATGCATTTATGGTTTATAAATTATAATCATACAAAGAGACTAGCAACAACTATTTATGGGTAAAGTTTTGATAAATCTATTCAACCAATTAAATTCCCTCACAACTATTTCACCATTACCCTAAAAATGGAGTAACATGGACAGTTTTTAACTTTTTGTTTACAATGATTTTTTTGGGGCCACCAAGTAGGTGAAAAATAGGCTCATTCAAATTTCTATTTGAAATGTTACAGCAGGTATGAACATTCACTGGTAGACAATATATACTACTCCTATAAAGTTAAAAATGTAAACAAAAGGCCTACAAACCATAAAAGTTCAATGTAGTTTACATACCTAAATTAAATATGCAATTCCCAGTAGCTTAAATCGATTTAATATGATTAATTTCGAATCAAAACTATAGTAAAATGAAGGAAAAGGGTACAATCTTACCAGCTTTGAGTGCAAGTGCCACAGCATCTTCAGGTGTACGTACATACTTGTGCTTTTCATAGATAGTAGAAACCGCATCACAATCAGACACTATGTACCTGATAAAAACCCAAGTATGCATATAAAAGACACGAAGTAAACAAAGTTCAGTAATAATTGTAAGGGCTCGTTGATGCACACTTGAACTCAACATTAGTATGATATTAGACGCTTTGGACCAAGCCCTCAAACAACACTAAGAATAGATGAAGTATGATAAAGGTTTTGAATTGACGAATTTACCCATGGAAACCCCACTGCCCGCGGGCAGTTTTGGTGAGGAGGTTACGGTCAGCACAGTTTGGAACTCCATTCACACTGTTGTAAGCACACATTATTCCACTGGCCTTGGCTTCTTGCACACAACTTTTGAAAGGTGGCTGATACGTGTCTGCCATATCTTGTTGTGTCACCTATATTGGTACATTGAGTTGATGAATCTTGATTTCATTCACAATGGGAAAATATAAGTGGATTCGTGCAAATAAGATAAATTTGTGAGGTTCAAAATAAAGAAAGGATAGCACAATATACACAAAATAAAACAAGTTTTCGTGATACTGGATTTATTCTATCAACTAAGTCACGACCATCAATATAGTATGTTTCTTATGAAAAGAATACTGATCAAATCAATTCTTTAATTTTTCCTTGATTGAAAAAGATATTTGATGGTTTTGTGCAAATGTAACCAGCAAAATCAAGTCTAAATAATTAAACAGGATACGTATCCAACATATTTCAAATCGTATAGTTTCACAGTAAAACAGGGAAAAAAAATTAAAATTCATTTTTATTACTAAAAAACAATAAAATACATATAAACATGCAATTATAGTTTTTCCTACAATTTTGATAGAACAATATTTTACGATGTATGCGACACATCTCCTACGTCACCGATCTTGAATAGTGGGTCATAGCAAATTTAGTAAGAAAAGATTTGTCACATGATCAACGTAGACCGTGATTAGTGGACTATAGTTCACTAAATTAAATTCTATTGATTAGAAATTGAAATATAATTTCTTGGAAAAAACGAGACTTATGACCTGTGTTTCATACTACGACTAATATTCTTATTACTTTATTGATGTATCAAGACAACCACGCTTCCTAACAAAAGCATACAACTTTATTAACCAAACAAGGAGACAGCTTCAATAAAGGCCCTATGACATATGTACCACCAATTATTTTCTAATTCTCCTATTGTAATGCATCTAAAGAAAATTCCTAGAGGAAGAACTTCACTTAAAAGAGTACTACTAGTGAAACTTGCAAAATTATTAGTACTACTTTTAAATCAAGAATTCGATACATTCACAAGTAACATATCTGACAGATGCTCACATATTCACATAGTCACATTTTTTAATAGATAATCTCTTAATAATAACATAATTTGCGTTACTACAAATGCTGACTAGGTAGATGAATTGACACGCTACTACAGATTCCAAAAAAAACTAGAGTCAAAATTGGGGTTAAATTATCATATCCATACACATTTTTTTTATTTTGGAACATTAATATTTATTGAACTATTATTTCAAACCTAGAACGAATTATTTTTTGATACCAAATAATTCGACACATTAAATTTGAAAGGCCAAATAGCCAAAAAAAAAATCATGATCAAATTCTGGTTAATTTCATAATTTTAAAAAATAAAAAATTATATCATAACTTGACATTTTTCTAAATGTCTCATAACAAATATTTCCTGCATGCTACATGTTTGAATTTTAACATAGCACATACGTATATAAATCTGATTTGCACATTATAAATACAGAGAAAACAAAATTGGAATTGAGAATTACCTTGGCATCAAATTCCATGCGATCAACACTCTTCCAATTGTCCAAATCATATGCAGTGAAGTGTTTACAGCAAGCGGATGCCAGAAGATGACCATTTTGCCCCCCTTCGTATTTATCACCCTGGAAACCTCTAACGTGCGCCACTGCGTATTTGGCAACGACCGTTGGATCTTCGCCAGGTGTCTCCTGGCCTCTCCCCCACCGTGGATCCCTAAATATGTTTATGTTTGGAGTCCAGAATGTCATCCCTTGCACTTGCCCTTCATTGTACATTCCTCTCGCCTCTCTCCCAATTGCCTACAACATATAATCAATAATTTAATCTTCTTATGTACTCCGTATCTTGTCAATGGAGATCAATATTATGGTTGATTTGACTAAATTTGTGAGACATTATAACATTATAAGAGTAATTGCTTTTGCAATGATTAACATTTATGAGTACTCCATATATATACTCATTATAAATGTCATTGTGGAGTACTATAATTTACCAATGAGCATATTTCGAAGATTTGAATGAATTAAATATTACAGAGTAATATAGTATAATGCGATCATCTACCGACAACAGAAAACAGAGAGCAATGGCGAAAAAGTTACATACAAATATTAAATTCGGAAAACAAAATAAATGGAGTAGATATAAATTAATAATATTATCCACATAATCCGTAAAAAAAAAATTATTATACACTCGATTAATGAATTTTGACCGTACCTGACCAATGCGGTACCAAAGGCGTGAATCGAAGGTGGATGCGGCGAGGATAACTTGGGGGAAGCTGGTAGCCCCGCTGATTGCGCCGCCGTAAGTGACGCCGCGGCCGTAGCCGGAGACGCCGTGCAGCGCCTCGGACCACCACTGGTATGCGGGGATGCCGAGCCTCGGAATGGCGGCGGACGAATCAACCAGCTGCGAAATCTTCTCGTCTAATGTTAGCCGCGAAACTAGGTCGCGAGCTCGCTGTGCAATCGGCAGAGATTTCTGGCAGAACTTGAAGGATTTGGTTTTAGGATCGGCTGAATCGCACGAGAACGGCGGTGGAGCTGAATCGCCGCCGTGCGGGAGGCGGAGGAGGAGGAGTGCGGCGAGGAAATAGAAATGGAGCTTCATTGTGAGTGAGTATTGATTAGAGGGAAAGATAAAGTCTGTATTTAAGGAGTAAAGTTGTTGAGTGATAAATAGGGAGTAGTAGTATTTAATTTTAAATCTAATGGAAAATATTTTATTGATGCATTGTGAAAAGTGCTTTAATTATTAAATTTGGAAAAGTTTTATCGTAGGATAGAGTTTCTTATGCTTTCAGGTTTCAACTATGATAATTAAACAGAAATTTTTAAAAGTCACGTATTCAGCATTAATCATTGTATTACTTGATTTATTACTACTATTTATTATTAAGTGACCAATAGTCTAATGTGGCAATTTAGTTTATTTGTGGAGTAGTTTCTGTAAATACATAATTACATATTTGAAAAAATCTTTATGAAATTTAATGATGCCCATATAATTAGAATCTCTAACTTGTCAGGATATAATACTAATTATTAAAACATCACATGTGCTAATATTTAAATTCCAATGCCAATATTAATGCACATATTTATGAATGGGGTATGTCGTACAATAATGATAACCATATGTACACATTATTATAGTTTTGATATCAAATCTCAAAATCTAATTCTGTGACGTATAAAAATACAAGATCATTATACTATATACAGAGTGTACCTCAAAAAAAATTACACTAAAATACTACAATTAAATGACTTTTCATGGAGTATATGAATTGAACTCATATCTTTAATAAATTAAATTGAAAGAAGTCACAGACACATTATAGTCATTCCGATTTCATCATATTTAATATTTCAAATATGGCAATCAAACTAGTTAATTACATAAATCACCACCATTAATTATCGTTCAAACCACAATTAGTTATTCTCAACAATCTCAAATCCAAACACATGACAATTGATCACACATTTATAGTGATAGAAAACTCTTGATCTCCCACAACTAAGAAATGCAGCCCTAATTCAATCACCATCACTCCATCTTCATCAGCACTAGCAAACTGTTCACATGGATCCACTTCAAACTCAACATCTTCCCTCTCATTCCCCTCCAACCTCACTGTCTGAAACCCGACCAACTGTTTGATCGGACCATCAAACCGACCCTGGTCCCTCCTAAAAAAAAGCAGCACCGGATGTTTCCCAACCATGCTCCCTTCATTCACGACACTAACTAGAGCCGAAAACCTAGCCTTATGGCAATAATTCAATCCGATATCCGAAACCCTAACTAACCCTAGTTTTTCCTCAAGCTTGCTATTCTCAGTGGGTGACGATGTCTTCAAATTGAGCTTGCTTTGGCTAACTGAAGCAAACTTGTATGTATAGTTTGAGTAGCTAAGGCCGTATCCGAACTCAAATACTTTATCGCCTTCATAGAACCTATAGGTGCGCCCTGGGTAGCCCGACTCGTGATTGGGCCTCATCCTCATATCAGACATAGGTATTTTAGTGAAATCTTGTGGATACCACGTCATGGGGAGCCGTCCTCCTGCAGTGAAATATGATATATGACAAAGGTCCAGGAAGATGGATCAGGGGCGAGGGTGGGCCAAGCCCCCTCTAATTACATATTTATTTTACCATTAAATGTGCTTTCTAAATACGTCACCTATACTTTAAAAATCAATCTTATTTCCTAACTACACACAAACGAAAGCGTTCTTGAAAAACAAAAGATTTATAAGGTCTAATGGACAAACTTAAGCCATCAGCAATAGAGCCCCAAATCCTGCCTGTCGGAAGTGGTTGATTTTGGGGGTCTATTGCATGTGTTGAGAAGAGGAGACGCCGGACGCATGCACCCTCTCTGTAACATTATTCTATCTTTACGCTATTCTTCTTCTATCATTAGTATTTTAATCTATGTTGTTTTCTAAATCAATTTTTTTTAAAAAAATATGAAAAATAGTAAAATAAGTTGTGGCGGATTTTGGGGTCGATATTGGTGTTGATGCTATTGCAGGTGTTAGGGGGTGGAAGTGGGAGGAAAAATGGGTTCTAGAGGACTTTGGAGCAGTTTTTATGTCCAGCACTGAATGCCCCCAATGGCATTTTTCTTTGCACCCTCAAGTAACAGAACATACCTGGATTATGATCACCAAAAATAATCTCCGCCACCGCTCTCCCCCCTCCTTCACCGGGATACCCAGCCCACAAAATCCCCCCAATCCTCTCATCATCTCTCGCAAACGAAACATCCACCCCTCCACCACACATCACCACCACCACAACCGGCCTCCTCGCCGCCGCCGCCACCCTCTCCACCAGCACCACCTGCTCCCTCGGCAGCTCCAGACCCTCCCGGTCCATTTCCTCGCTCTCATCCCCCTGATTCAGCCCCACCACCACAACCACGTAGTCCGCCGATCCCGCCACTCTCTCCGCCCCATCGTAGTCGCACCCGGCCGAATCACAACCCTGATGAAACACCGTTTTCTTTACGTATCTTTTAAGACCTTGGAGTGGGGTGATGGGGTTGCAGGGCGGCCCGGCGTAGTTTCCGACTAGGGTTTCGGCTTCGTCTGCGCTGGGTCCGATGACGGCGAGGGTTTTGGTTGTGGTGATGGATAGGGGGAGGAGGTTTTGGGAGTTTTTGAGGAGGACGATGCCGTCGCGTGCGGCTTCGAGAGCGAGTTGTTGGTGGTCGGAGCTGCATACGACGTCGTTGTGGCGGAGGTTGGTGTAAGGTTGGGTTTTAGGGTTTCCGTCGAAGAGGCCGAGCCTCATTCGGACGGAGAAGAGGTTGTGGAGGGCTCTGTCGATGTCGGCTTCCGATAGCTTGCCCTTTTCGACGGCTGATTTTGCGTGGTCGGACAAGTAGGAGCCGCAGTTGAGGTCCATTCCTGTGTTTTTTGGAGGAAGAAGAAACCATATGAAGTGATCATCATCTTTTTTTTTTTAAAGTTATACTAGTATTATGTGTTCGGATGGAAAATAAAAGTTTATCACAATAAATAATGGATGACAATATATGGAAATTAAATGGTAATAAATGATTTCTGTGCTTATATTTAATACTCTCATAGATTCAACTTAGGAGTCCATTGGTACAAGTTTAAGGAATGTGTTATGAGTATAATAACTATACTCCATGTGTGAGTGTAAAAAGTGGTGAAGTTGTAATCTAACTTAGTAGTAGGTGTATATTTTAGTTTGATAGTATTGGAATTAATGTGAGAGAAATGAAATAGCATAAAACTTTCCCAATCATTTAAAGTTGAGACGGATGGATCAAAATGACAAATTAAGTCCAACATATGAAATACAAAAAAAAATAGTAGCTAATTAATTTTAAAAAGATGGAGATTTGAGTCAATATTTGTGTAAATGTATCTCTTAAATTGTAAAAAAGAATAGTTTTCATGCGAAAATTAAAGGTCCATGCAATCGTGTAAACATTTACCATTTTTCTTCAAAGAGAACATAACCAGAAAACATCAATGAAAAAAGGGGATAAACTACTCACCGGCCTTGAGAACTGCGGCGACCGCGTCTTCATGCGAGTCTGTATGGTTCTGCTTCTCATGAATGAGCGAAACCGCGTCACAATCTGAGACTATATAGCCATCAAAACCCCATTCTTCGCGAGCTGTCTCTGTGAGAAGATGCCGATCAGCGCAGCTCGGGATGCCATTGACTAGGTTGTAAGCACACATTATCCCACTGGATTTCCCCTCTTGGATGCAGCTTTTGAAAGGTGGCTGGAATGTATCTGCCATATCTTGCTTTGTAACCTTCATAAACCAAAAAAAATAATATATTTATAAGTTGAAAACAAATTTGAATCTAAATTAAAGGTAGTGAAAGAGAGTCAATTACTTGAGCATTGAAGGTGAAACGGTGAATTCCCTTCCAGTGATCCAAATCATAGGCAGTGAGATGCTTGCAGCAAGCAGAGAGCAGAAGGCGACCGTCATTTGAGAGACGACCGCCTTCAAAGGCGTCGCCTTGGAGCCCTCGTACAAATGCCACAGCATACCTGCTCGCGACCAAGGGGTCCTCTCCTGGGGTCTCCTGGCCCCGGCCCCACCGCGGGTCCCGAAAGATGTTGATGTTTGGTGACCACATTGTCATGCCCGTTGCCTCCCCTGCATTGTATATTGCTCTGCCCTCTTCTCCAGTTGCCTTCAAATTGCATAATAAAATATAGAGTTAAAAGCTATTTAAATATTGAAGTTTGGTTAAATTCTGGTCCGTCCTATGGAGTTTTAAATTGAAATATTAAATCGTGAAGTTTCAAATTTTCTCAATTGTCACATCTATATACAAAATGTGTCTTTAAATGATATCAAAATGACGAATTTGATTAAAATAATAATTCTTCTATTTTCCATTTTTGTCTTATTTTAATTAAAAAAAGTATCGCTTCAAATATCATAAAAAGACGACATTTTGCATATAAAAGGGACAATTGAGAAAAACTGTAACTTCATGATTTAATATTTCAATTTTATACTTCGTGGGACGGACCAGAATTTAACACTAATATTACAAAGTATGCAAGAACATGAAAATTTTGTATGCATGATTTTAGTTTGTTCTATAAATATTACTAAAAGCATATTAATTGCTTTTTAAATCATGTTTAAGTCCTTTGAATAAGGTATTACTATAATATGCTGACAGTGACTAATCAATCACCTGCTTTTGGACAATATAATATATACAAACAAGGACCTTTATTAAAGTACAATAAATATCATGTTGAAATAAGATAAATAATTACGCTATCACGAGACAAAATATTCAGAGAAAAGATTCCACATCACATGATCATTGTCGTTACATACAGTATAATGAATCAAACATAAAAAATAATGTTAATTAATCAAACCTTACATTAAAAAAAATACTAATTTGTACCAACCTTAGCTATTTTGTACCAAAGTTGAGCATCAAAGGTAGCCGAAGTGAGTATGACTTGAGGGAAACTGGTGGCTGCCCGGATCGTCCCGTTGAAGGAGAAAGCATTCTCAACTCCGGCAGCCATGGCGACGCCATGCAGCGCCTCCGACCACCACTCGTAGTAGGGGATGCCGAGGCGGGGGATGGCTGCGGCCTTGTTCACGAGCTGGCCGATCTTCTCGTCGAGGGTGAGGCGCCCGACTAGGTCGCGGGCGCGGCTCTGGACGGGGAGACGGGCGTCGCAGAAGGGGAGGGAGGCGGTGGATGGGGTGGTGGGGCTGCATGAGAATGGTGGGAGGGGTTTGGGAGAGAGGTTGTTGAATGTTAGTATGACAGAGATTGTGATTGCTAGTATGAGAGGAATGATGTAGTGGATGACATGTCTCATGTTTTGATTAGGATCTGTTTTCGGAGAGAGGCTAAGTTTGTGAATAGATAGATGGTCTTTGATTAGAGAGCGAGAGAGACAGAGATTTTGGCAGTACTTATTTGATTGACTTATTCAAATCATCATTAAATCAAATGCTACGAGTGAATTATAGAAAACTTTCAAAATGTGGTATTTAAAATTCAAGTAGAGCATTTCACACAATTCCAATTACATTTTATTCCAATAGTACGTACGCATCATCAAGCTGCATAAAACTCTTGAACACAGTTGACAATTCTTTAATTTGTCAAATACTTATGTTAATGGGATGTTCCTCAACTCCTACAACTAAACTCCCATCTCCAGATTCAATCACCATCTCCCCATCTTCATTGGCCCTACTAAAATGCTCACATGGACTCACCGAAAACTCGACACTCACCTTCTCTTTAGCATCGGTCTTAACCGTTTGAAACCCGACCAATTGTTTCATCGGACCACCACTGCCACTTTGAGCATGCCTCAGAAACAAAAGGACCGGGTGCTTACCCGCCATCTCCCCTTCATTCTCGACACTAACAATAACCGAAACCCTAGCCCTGTCGCACGACCGTGATCCCAAATCCTGGACCGCGACATACCCTAGGTCGGAAGCGGATGATGATGTCTTGAGATCTAACTTACTTTGGCTCACGGACACGATCTTGTAAGAATATGTGGTGTAGCTCAGCCCGTACCCGAATTCAAACACCTTTTCGCCATTATAGAATCTGTAGGTGCGCCCCGGGTAGTGAGACGACGGGTCAGCCCTCATTCTCATATCAGTCATCGGTATCTTGATGAAATCTTGTGGATACCAAGTCATAGTCAACCTTCCTCCTAAAACAAGAAATATAAATTAACCGTTACATACGAGATAACTCACACATGAATATCTCAACATTAATAACGTTAGTCGCATTTGACGCTTCAAGTTTTATTTTTCACTTTTGTTACCTGGATTATAGTCACCAAATATGATCTCTGCAACTGCTCTCCCGCCAGACTGACCAGGATAGCCTGCCCACAAAATGCTTCCTATTTTTGGCTCATTTTTTGCGAACGAAACATCCACTGGCCCTCCACATAACAACACCAACACAACAGGCTTCTTAGCCGCCTTGGCAACGCTCATGATCAAGCTCTGCTGCTTCCCTGGAAGCACCAAATCATCGCGATCAAGATCCTCCTTCTCGCGTTCTTGGTTAAGTCCCATCACCAAAACCACGTGATCCGCTGATTTTGCAAGCTCGACCGCCCTCTTCACATCGACAGAGCTACAATTGACGGTGTCACACCCTTGTTCAAACGTGACATCC
Organism: Salvia elegans; assembly: GCA_028566235.1. Lineage (NCBI taxonomy): Eukaryota > Viridiplantae > Streptophyta > Magnoliopsida > Lamiales > Lamiaceae > Salvia > Salvia elegans. The sequence goes on along the minus strand of JAOWBI010000001.1, from coordinate 5,382,709 downwards.
TCAACATAACTCATTAGTCCTTGTAGTGGAGTGATGGTCATGCAAGGCGGCCCATGGTAGTTCCCAAGAAGTACCTTGGAAACATTCGCATTCGGGCCTATCACTGCAAGAGACCCCTTCTCGGCCTTGGGTAGCGGCAGCAGGTTTCCCTCATTCTTCAGAAGGACTATCCCTTGCCTGGCTACCTCAAGTGCCAGCTCCTGGTGCTCGGGCGAGCACACATCTGCGCGCCCGAGTTTACCGTAGGTCCCGCTTGGGGGACCGTTGAAGAGACCTAACCTCATCCTCACAGAGAAAAGATTCTCAAGAGCTCTGTCTATGTCAGATACAGACACTGTCCCCTTCAAAACAGAAGATTTTGTGTAATTTCCCAAGTAAGAACCACAGTTCACATCCATTCCTACATCCAAACACACACAAATCACATTAATGTATACATTTTTCTAAACACAAGCACACGCACATACACTCACACACATCACAAACCAGCTTTGAGCACATCAGCAACAGCCTCTTCATCCGATTTTGCGTAATGTTGCTGATTAAAGAGAAGCGAAACCGCATCACAATCCGAGGTTATGTACCTAAAAACCGGAACCCCCAAACAACGTTAGCTGGTTCCAAAACACATGAAAACAAAATAAAAAACACACAACCAACCCTTCAAATCCCCACTCTCCGCGAGCAGTCTTGGTGAGCAGATTATAATCAGCGCAATTAGGGACCCCGTTTACAAGATTATACGCGCACATTATCCCACTCGCCTTCCCCTCCTCGATGCAGCCCTTGAACGGGGGCTGATACGTATCCGCCATATCCTGTTTCGTCACCTAAAACAACCCAAACTTTCTATAAATACCACAAAACACATCAAGAACATGACATGATCAAACAAGATTAGATAGTGCTACTTGAGCATTGAAGGTGAATCGATTATATCCCTCCCATCTGTCGAGATCATAGGCAGTGAAGTGCTTGCAACATGCGGAGACTTGGAGGTGGCCGTCTTTGAGGGCTCCGCCCTCAAAGGAGTCGCCTTGGAGGCCTCTGACAAATGACGTGGCATACTTGGCCGTGAGCAAGGGGTCCTCCCCGGGGGTCTCTTGCCCCCTTCCCCATCGCGGATCCCTGAAGATGTTGATGTTTGGCGACCAGAACGTTAAGCCAATCGCCTGCCCCTCGTTATAGATGGCTCTAGCCTCTGTTCCGATTACCTTCATATTTGTTATCATTAACATTAACTCAATTATCAACACCATTTGTTTGTAAATGTTTCTCTGTTTTCTTGATCAAACTAGCAAAATATTTACATTAAAATCTTAATACTAGCATAGAACTAAAACTGCTGCAAACACACGCACATACCACATATCAATTGAGAACCAAATGTGTTATTTTTAAGCTCAATAATGATCATCATCAGCATTGTTACAGCTTTTATTTGGCCTTAGATTTCGGACCAAGATTGCATTTTCATTTAATCTTATTAATATTTCGTTTTTTTTAGCTCCAAATCTGTTGCATCAGTATGTTCAACTAGTCTTTTCATGGTTTTTCCATCTGTTTAAATGAAAGACTTTATTAACGTAGATTTTAAGAATACTGCAAACACACACACATAGTTCCTATTTTGAACTAAAAATCGTTTTTATTACAAAATCATTCCTTTTTTATTAGTATGATTTGGCCTTCAATTTCTATTTCTATTACAGAACTATTTCCCATTTTTACTCTATTACTACACCATTATATTTAGAGGCTTCTACATAAAACCTGTATAAATTAGTGCTAAGTTTAAAATGTAACACACCCACCAAAAAAAACTTTTGTTTATCTTTTAATTGAAGTCTTAAAGCAGGGAGTGATGGAAGGTAACAGTAGTGCAGACACAAAAATCCAATCTTTGACTATTCTTTAATAAAAAAATTAATTGCCCCCATTGATTAATTTGGCATTACATGAGAAAAAAAAGTCTAAACCCATCCAATCCTCTATTTCTGCATTTAAAATATTCACAAATAACTTCTGCAAAAATCAAGAATCCCACCTTGCTAAAATAAAATAAAATAGAAAACTTCATCGATTTGTACCTTGATTTGAAAAAACCTTATCCCAAGCCTAAACTAATCTAAAAATTCAATCTTTCCAAGATCCCACATCTCATTTTCCATCATTCTACAAAAAAAAAAAAAACTTGAAAATGTAGCTAACCTTTGCAATCCGATACCAGAGATGGGCATCGAATGTGGAGGCCGTGAGAATGACCTGAGGGAAGCTGGTGGCGGCCTCGACGAACCCATCGAAGTTGACCCCGTTCTCGACCCCCGTGGCGACGGCCACCCCATGCAGCGCCTCCGACCACCACTGGTAGTAGGGGACGCCTAGGCGGGGGATGGCCGCGGCCTTGTTGACGAGCTGCGAGATCTTCTCGTCCAACGTCAGCCGCGAGATCAGGTCGCGGGCCCGCTCCCTGACCGGCAAGCCCGCGTCACAGAACGGGTATGGTCTAGTTGGTAGAGCGGACGAACTCCCGCATGAGAATGGCGGGAGTTTGGATTTGGATAGATATGTAGCATCGATAGACAAAGTGGTGATACAAATTACTAGAATCAACATATGGATAATGTGCCTCATTTTTTTTTTTTTTTGGAGAAATTTTTGATGAAAATTATTGGAGAAGAAATGAGGCCATATAGTAACATAGTAACGTGTGATGGTAGGGGCACTATCTTTATATTGGGGACCGTTGGGTTGAAGTATCTCTCCCACTAATTATTTTTGTATAGGTTAGTAGTAAATAATTAAAAATGAATATCTATATAGTGATTTGAGGTGCTGTATTGCTTTCTTGGTATTTGTATTTTGTTATATTTAAAGAAAAATAGGAGGTGGGTTAGGTGTGAGGTGTTAAAAACTTAAAATAGAAGAGAGTACGTACATAATTAGTTCTCTAAATAGGAGGTTGTTCTTTAAAAAAATCACTAGAAGTTTGTGAATATTGATTTAATATCGTCGATAGAACTTTTGCATTTTCTTAAAATAAAATATTGTCCATGCTATAAAGGTTCATATGTTTTTTTCATGAGAGAGAATTATCAATTTGGTTCATTCATTTATGTTCAAGCTAAGTATGTGCCACGACAGGATAATTATTTTTCATATACTTTAATAATTTATGTTGAGAAATACAACAAAAATGAATGAACCAAGTGCAATCAAAGTGACGGTTATAAATAAATAACTCACATAATCAGGGGTAATTTTTGTTCAAAACAATCTTAGAAATGGAAAAGTCCTACTAAAGATATTATATCAACGTTCATGGACGTCTGATATATTTTTAAAAAATATAGATCACATATTAGTGCAATATCCGGTGACTAAAAATGTATAGTACTCCTATTTAGGATTGAATTTAGATATTTCTGATTGTTGATTTTCACTAATAAAAATCTACTTTTAACTATTTATTTACTTTTGTTTGGTGGTGGGGGTGGGTGAC
>JAOWBI010000001.1:5283241-5293325 GCA_028566235.1 Salvia elegans | reverse complement strand
GGTAGTAACTATTCAAAAGTTAAAAAAACATACTAGTAAAATGGAAACTTAAATAACTGCGATTTCTTGTTTTATAATTAATCCTACCATTTCCAACCATACACCAAAAATGAATTTTGGTATGGAAAATTTACTAACTATACACCAAACTCAAACTCATTTTTAGATTTTTCTATGGAATAACACCAAATATATTGTTACTGCAAAAATTTTGTGAAACAATTTCAAAAATGGTATAAAATTTAAATTTATGTAAATAGTTGGAGTAAAATTACTTTTTAATGTAGTATTAACATATATTAAAAATAAATTTGAGTTATGTATAAATTGTTAAAAATAATTTGGTCGAATTAGAAAAATATAGAACACCTTTAAAAAAGGCATTTCCGCTATAGTATATGTTGCACTTCAAAAGTTATACCACTCCATGAAAATAACCTCATTTTCATCATTTTTGACTAAATCCCAGCTAATACTTTATCAATTATGGTGATGTGAAACCATTCATGATAGGTGAACACCATATTCATTTAATACACATTAAAGTTGTTTCTTTTGTTATTGGCATGTTTTATTTTACAATTTTCATAAAATTAAAATTTAATTTGTCATTTTATTAATTTATTTGAATTTATAGAGCAAACAAACATATAGAGTATAAGACTTTGATTTTTGCAAGTATTAATTTCAGTCTAATTTATTAAATTCTAATAAGTTCATCTTTGAAATGAAATTTCCACTCTTTTAAAATTCGAATGACCCATCTCACAATAGAGATATATCCACAGTAGATCTTCATGATTTAAGAATTGAAAATTAAGTTATATCTTCGGAATTCAAGGATTGTAAACAGTTCACCGTTGTCATATTAAAAACATTTTTTTTGATAAATTTTAATGAATAACTCAGTGTTTTTTTTGGATAATGTAGGTAGATTCATCATATAATAATTAATAAACCAAGCCACAAATATTAAAAGCAGTTATACAACAGTTAAAAACACCATTAAATAATTAAATAAAAAAGATGAAAACGAAAAGGGGCAGAAATGAAATTGAACGAAATCAATCAAATCTCACCAATTCGATCATTTGCTTCGGTGATTGAAACTCATCTTCTCGAAGTACTTAATCGAGAGCAAGGAAAGCGAGAGATTCACTTCATCCTTCCCCCACCGCGCCTTCGACCTCGCCGGCCCCGGCGCCGGAGCTGGAGGAAGGCCAGGCCACGAGGAAGACGCCGCAGCGGCAGCAGGAGGCGGCGCGGGCGGCGACGACGACGAAGAGGAAGCCGGCTTCAGCAGCGGCCAGAGGTGGCTCGAGTAGAGGCGGCGGAATCCGCCGAGCGCCGAGACGACGGCGCGCAGCTGCGTCGGGCTGCGGTGGTAATGCCTCGTGCAGATCAGCTCCCAGATCCGCTCGTCGTGAGCGGTTTGGCGCCACTGGCGGCTGACGGAGGCCGCCTTGGCCAGGGTGGAGCCGTCGTCGACGCGGCGGAGCACCTCGTATAGCAGATTCTCGTCCAGCAGCACCGCCTCCGCCTCCTTTGACATCTCTGTTATTTTTTCTACTTCTTCTTCGCCGTTCTGTTTGATCTTCTTATTCGCGTCTTTGTCGCTGGCGGCAGCGGATTCGCCATTGGCTGTGGCGGTGGAATCGGATTCTTCGTCGGCGAGGGGGCGCTTCATCGGTGGATCGGAGAATTGTGGATTTGAGGGTTTCGTTAATTGGGGGAAATGGATGAGCAGAAGGAATTTGATGAATTGGGTGTAATCAGTGAGGTCAAGATCGGAAATTAATGCCTTTTGGTCTTATTAATATGAAATGACGCCTTTAACCTCGAAGACAAAATTATACTACTACTCCTATAGGCTATAAGATTTTGTAATATATAATTCTCTCCGTTCCCAAAAAATAGATAAATTTGTAGTAGTATATGATATGAGTTTTAATGTATAATTGATAAGGTACGAGAGATTGAGAAAAGTAAGAAAGAGAAAGGAAAAAAGTACTGAAAGTAGTGTTAGTTGATTGTTTAGTCCACATTGACATTATTAGTGGTGTGTAATTGATTAAAAACTTTTCATATTTATACGCTGGCTAATTTTGGAGGACGACCCAAAAATAATAAGACTAGCATATTTTATAGGGAAAGAGAGAGTATAATATTACTACCTCCGACTACAGTCAATTGTAATGAAAGCTTTCTGGAATATGAATCTTACTCATAAAATTTGAGTGTGAGTTAGTGGAATGTGTTGTACATTACCAAAGTAGTAAAATGTAAAGATGTCAATTAATTGTTGACGAACAAAATTTTTTGAAAGTTATGTCAATTAATCATGGACATGGAATATGTCACCTAATATGATTTCAAATTAATTTTAAGAATGTAAAATAGAGACAATCCTAGTCGGAGAGATCGGGCGAGTGGCCACGATGTACGGGGTGATTGCCACTCTCCTCCTTGGATGTGTGATGTGTGTGCGTACACCAAACAATTATGTGTTGAATATTTTGCGAATGGTGGTGCACTTTACATGCACTTAGTTGGCAATACAATTCTCTTCTAACTAACAAAATAAGTTGGAGGTTCAAATGACTATAGTTAACACTATGCATGTGGAATTATAAGAAATCAATGGAATTTTGTAATTTTTGAAAATAAATAGTATTTTTTTAGGAAAGTAAATAAGCTCAAATTCATTAAGGAAAACTCCAGCCTTGATAATACATAAATTAATCTCTATAATTCGGATCAGTAATAAATATTTCAATTTGCTCAATATAATTCACTCAAAAATAAATGAACTTTGCCAGTCTAATATTTGTGCCAGTTATATGCTTATTTTTAGGTGATTATGTTATCTTCCAACATATTCTTGGAAAATTTATAGCTGAACGTGGCTTTATTGTCGGTAGGCCTGATTTCATGTGGATCTAACAAAATGGGCTACAGACAATTTTAAATAGTATACGACTATCTTTCTTCTATTATTTGTATAATTTTCAACAACGTACTATTACCAAATAAAAGAAAAGAAATAGGAAATTTGTGCTATTAAACGATTCCGATCCATACATAAGTCTCCAAAGAAATAAAGTGATTATCAACAAAAAAAATAAATTAAACCCAAGTAAAATAATGGTTCATATCCTCCCTTGGTTTGCATAGAGCCTCAAGGGGCTTAGCCTTAGGTATACTAAACCCTGTGCCATGAGTCATGTCCACCAACTCATGGCTCACTCTCTCCCACTCGAACGCATGGATCATCGTCCCCAGGGTTAGCCCGAGCACCCTGGTGGCAATACCTCCACCAGGGCACTTACGCCTCCCGGCTCCAAATGGGAGCATGAATCCCCCCTCTCTACTCGCCTCGTGCCTTTCCGGCTTGAACTTTTCTGGATCAGCCCAGATCTCGGGATCCCTATGGATGGCCCATAAGTTCACTAGGAGCATGGTTCCTTTTGGTATGTCATAGTCATCAACCCTACAATCTTCTGATGACTGATGAGGTATGAGAAAGGGAACGGGCGGGTAGAGACGTAGAGTTTCTGTGATCACATTGTTTAGATAGCTCAGCTTGGGCAGATCTTCCTCGTCTATGAGTCGATCACGTGGCACGTTGGCGTCTATCTCTGCTCTTACCTTATCCATGCTTTCCGGGTGATTCAATAGAAGCGACATTGCCCATTCCATGCCTATTGACATTGTGTCCGTTCCTGCCACCAGCAACACCTACAAGTGCAAATTTATTGGTTAGGATGGCATGGTGCACAAAAATAATTACTCTCCCGCTCGAGATAAAATTGTCCGATATTGGTCAGTGCGGGTTTAAAGAAATTGTTTGTAAATGGAAAAAGTTTGTGAAATTTAGGTCTTACTTTATGTATCAATTTTATTATAAAATCTAAATTTAAATGAGAAAGTTAATGAAGGTTGGACGAAAATAGAAATATATTAAGATATTTAATGACAGACGGTGGGACTGGAAAATCGTGTGGGTTGGGTTGTTTTCGGGTCGGCTTGTTAACGATCCAAGCTGTTAAGGCCAAACCCGAACAAAACTTGTTAAAGAAATCTTAAATCTTAACACGAATCCACCTGCTATATTCAAACCCAAACACAACACAAGCCTGCTATCGACTCGATTCGATTCATGTTGACATGACATGAACCCGACACGTCCCGATAAAGACACGATCCCAACATGATAACCTAAGATGACATATTAAAAGTGAACCCAATTTTAACATAATGATATCAATTATTCAAAGTTTACCCGAATTCAATCTGAACTCAACCCGAACCTAACCCAAATCCGATAAGGACATAAACATGATAAAACTTTAGTAGTATGCGAGACTAACCAAGATGATTCCTTTGATGAGCTCGTCAGTGTAATACTGAGGCTCATCTACCTGGAGCGACAGGAGGTGGTCGATCATGGTGCCGGAAGAGGCCTCTCCACGGCGGCGCTCATCCACCAGCTCCTGCATGAACTTGTCCAGCTTCTTCATCAAATCAGCAAACCTCTTCTCAAGGCCTTGAAAATCAAACCACTGCAGAAACGGGAGGAGATCTCCGAGATTGGCGTTCCCGCTGTGCTCGAGCATCTCCCTCATTATAAACCTCACCCGCCTCGCCTCCTCCGCGTCCCCGACGTTCTCGCCGTAGTACCTTTTCCCGGCGATCGTCATCGACAGGACGTTGAAGGCCAGCTCGATGAACTTGGACTTCAAGTCCACCGGCGTGGTGTCTCTCCCGTGGCGGGAGAGGTCCTTCATGAAGAGGGTGAGCTCGGTCCTTCTGGTGGCGGAGAAGGCGGCGAGGCGGGCGGGGGAGAAGATGTGGAGGGCGGCGAGGCGGCGGAGGTTGCGCCAGTGGTGGCCGTAGGGGGCGATGCTGAGGGTGGTGTTGTTGTAGCTGAAGTGCTTGGTGGAGAGGGTGGAGGGGCGGTTCGCGAAGACGACGTCGTTCGTGGTGAAGCATTCTTCGGCGGCGGAGGGGGAGGTGATGACGAGGACGCGGCGGAGGCCGAATTTGAGGGATAGAACGGCGCCGTATTTGGCGGAGAGGGATTGGAGGGTTTGAGTCATGGGCTCTTTGAGGAGGTGGAGATGGCCTATTATTGGAAGGGAAGGTGGGGATGGAGGTTGATTTCGCCTTTGCTTTTTGTGGTGAAGATGTCTCACTGTGAGGACAAGAATTGCTAGTATGGTGAAGAAGAGAGTGGCTTCCATTTTTGTGTGTGTGTGAGAGAGAGAGAGAGAGAGGGAGATGGGCTTCTTGAGAAGATGAAATTATGAAGATGGTGTTTGTTTTCTTGAAATTATTTTGAGTTCTTTATCTGATAAAATGATATTTGGATATGTGGCGTAAACCAATTCGAAATAAAATAATCATAGATATTGAACTGATGAGATGAACAGATTCTTCTTCTCCCAATGTTATTATTCTACTCTATAATTATTGAAGAAGAGTAGTATACTATGTGCAAATCAATGTTTTAAATATTTTATAAACGAGTAATGGCAGGAGTCCGATTAATTGCCAACTTTCTTAAGTTGGTAACTTGTTAACTCATCAATACAGTGTATTAAAAATGTCAATACGACCACATTAAAATTTCAACACATAATTTTATTGGTATTTCAATATATTGTGTTGACATTATGTGTGTGTTGACATTTTAGTGTGGCCGTGTTGACATTTTTGATACACTATGTTATTGAGTTAGCAGAGTTATCAAACTTAAATAGTTAACAATATATAGCTCCCCAAAAATAATATATATATTTTATATAGAGAGAGAAAGGTTAGGTGAGATTTGAGAATCATATATATATGAGGATAATTTTTGTTTAATCCTTGAAAATATTATTTATTTTATTATATGCATTTTAGTACCTTAAAACTTAATATTATAGGTGTAATTAATTTTATAAATTATTTAAAATTAAAGCCCAAATTATTTATTTACGAGAACAAATTAAAAGTAACTACTACTCTATATTTTGTAACAACCATTCAGATTGCGATCACATATTCACAATATTTAACTTGCTTGAAAGAGATCCAAATTCTGACTAAGGGGACACTGGGTCCCTCATTTTTTTTGGTATAGTAATCTTATAATGGTTATAATTATTTTAAAAAATTGATATTATTGGTTTTTTTTTTTTTAATTTTAAAAAAAGCTATCTATAATGATTCCATACATAACTGATATACTCCTATATATATATACTCCGTCATTATTTAATTACTACTATTATTTGTGGAATTGTGGTGCCACACGCCATTTTTTTGCTTAATATTATTTGGTCATCATAATGAATAAAAATTAACTACTATACGGCTTGAAGTTGATGAAAAAGAAAAATGTCAACCGTACAAAAATTAATCCATTTTATTTGTCAATACATCACCAAATTTGTACATTCAAACACGTTACAGCCAGCTTGATAATTCAAATTTGATAGATGAATAACAAAAAGTCAAATCTTTATTTTATCTTATTTAATCTTTTGCATTTAAAAGGTTGGTTCCCCATCAAAAGTTCTAAACAATGAAATTCCTATCAATTTTGATAACAATTCCTTGGATTAAAATCCAATTAAATCAAATATACCGGCGTATAATAATCGAAACTCCCTATGTATAAAGGAATACAAATATTCATCTAGTTTATGCAGTTATATTTTACCTATATAGTAGTATAATAAAGTTATATAATCAAAATCGAGCTTCAAAATCTAAGTATATACAAGAATTGCTTACAACAATAATCACTACAAAACAAGCGCCCGTTTGCTATCAATTTTTTCAAACTTCATTTCATGGTTTTTCCTTCTTATTTTTAAAAATAGAATTTGACCAAACTTCACTATTTTTTTCAAGACAATTTGCTTAGTACTACTAGCTCACAACTAGTATAAATCCAAAGCTATGGTAACATAGACAAAATGGAAGAACGTGGTCGACACAATGCCTGCAATGGCTTAGCCTTGGACAAAGCTAGGCCGAAAACTTGTTCCATATCCACCAATCCACACCCTTCCCTTTCCCAATCAAAGCATTGTATCAAAGATCCCAAAGCCAACCCCATGAGCCTCATAGCCATCCCGGCGCCAGGGCACGCCCTCCTCCCTGCCCCAAACGACACGAATCTAAACCCATCGTACCCCCCTTCGAACCCTCTGAACCTCTTAGGGTTGAACGTCTCGGCATCTTCCCAAACATCCGGGTCCCTCTGGATCGCCCAAACGTTCACTAGCAAAATTGTACCTCCGGGAACGTCATATCCGCCAACGTTGCAATCTTCGGAAGAACAATGCGGGACGAGGAGCGGACCCACAGGATACAATCGTAACGTCTCATTGATTATGCATCGTAGGTACGACAGATTTTGAAGGTCCGACTCATCAAGTAACTTCCCAGGCGCCACGTGCTCGTCTATCTCATTCCTCGCCTTCTCCAGCTCGTCAGGGTGGTTTAGAAGGAGCGACATCGCCCACTCCATCGTCAGAGCCACGGTGTGTGTCCCGGCAGTGAACATCGGCTACAATATATAATAAACATGTGAAATGTTACGCAGCGACTGATCCAGAACACATACCCCACAAGGGAACAAGAAAGTTATTTTTTTTTAACAAGGGGTAAAATTGTAATTTGACAATTATAACAAAAACATAATCATCCTGGTTAGAAGTACTCACCATAATGAGTCCCTTGACGATCTCATCAGTGTAATATTCCGGCTCCGATCGCTGCAACGACAACAACGCCTCGACGTAATTACTTTCCCCTCCTCCGACAGAAACACAATCTTCATTCCTGCATCGAACTTCATCGATCAAACCCTGCAAAAGCCTATCCCTTTCCCCATTCAAAGACTCCATCTTCCTCCGAATTCCCAACAAATCAATCCATCCCAACAACGGGAAATAGTCACAGACATCGAGAATCTTGCTCGGCCCGAACAGGTCGTCCATCACGGGCCCCCGCCTCCCCGCGATCATCACCATCGCCACATTGTACACCAATTCCAAGAAGACACTCCTCATCTCCACTCTCCTCCACTCCCCACGATCCGATTCCCGCCAAATTTTCCCTAGCATGAAGCGGACTTCTCCGCCGCGCGCGGCGGCTGTCTGGTGGAGGCTGGCGGGGGAGAACAGTTGGGCGGCGGTGACGCGGCGGAGGTTCCTCCAGTGGTCGCCGTAGGGAGCGAAGCCGATGGTGGTGTTGCCGTATCCGAGGACGCGGGTTGCGACGGAGTCGGGGCGGTTGGCGAAGACGGCGTCGTTTCGGGCGAGGCAGTCCTCGGCGGCGGAGGGAGAGGAGACGACGACGACGAGGAGGCGGCCGAAGTAGAGCTGCATCACGGCGCCGTGCTTCTTGGATAGAGATTGGAGAGCGCTGTGGGGCGAGGGCTTGAGGAGGTGGAGGTGGCCGATTATCGGCAGCGCCGCCGGGCCTGGCGGCGGATTGGTGTGCTTACGTGGATGTTTGTAATGGTGTGGAATTAAGAAGATGCAAATGGACGTAAATACGCAGAGACAACAACACAAGAAAATGAACATTTTTTTGGATGTGTGTCGAAAATGATTAATGTTTTAAGTTCTATCCAGATAATACTTTAATGATCAGTAGATAAAATTGTACAAAACATTTACTCTATTTATATTGTCATGCTTTTACTATAAACTCCAGTTTGATCAATTTTTTTACATCCGAAGTGGCCAACTTGGTCGGTGTTGCTTAACAAAACATTATGGTTTTCCCAAAGATAATTTATTGGCTCCCCCCAACAATCCGACCCAATATAATTGACTGAAATTGATTGGATATAAGCCCAAAATTTGGGCGGAATTCGAGCTTGTTAGCAAAATCATAGTCAATGGAATGTTGAAGATTTAGGTAAAGATGATAGTAAATGCATGTTGAGTGTTGCGTAGTTGTTCTAAACATTGAGGTAAGCCCGTACGTAACTAACGTAATTTTTGTTTTTCTTTCTGCTTCGAATCTGCAATTCTAGAACACAATCTTTTCTGCGTATTAATTTAGCTTTGTCTTGTGATTTTGTCGAGTTCCCAGCAAAATTGGATTGGCTTTACAGTAGATTCGAGGCTGGAATTTACGATTTGTGGATGGAATTGAAGAAGTGGTTGTCACAGAATCAACGTAAAGATCTTAACTTAGGAAGACAGCAAACTCAGATAGGCTTACGTGAAATTTCACATGGTCATTTCGTCGAATAGTTGGAGCGCATGCGAATAAAGATGAGTGCAAAAGAAGGTAATGCCTGCCGTAGGCATAGACATGGTTTTAATTTTCTTTTACAAAGCGTAGGATAAATTTTAAAGAATTTACAAAAATCGGGAGTAATTGAGTTTGCATTTTATTTTTTCTTTATAAACTTTTTTGTGGAATTTAGCCTAATGTTTTAATAATATGAGTGTTAAAATTTTGATTGTTCGAACTGCTTAGACAGGCTGATTTAAGAATCTTGAGAACTCTAATCTTAATTGGGATACATTGAAGAAATATGCTTCAAATTAACTTCATTAGTTGTGTGACTGCATTTATTAAAGTAATAATTCTGGACTAGTACATAAGTTAATTAAGGGTAAGTTTCATAAACTCACAAATTTTGGTCGAAAGTATTTTTGTTATTCCACAAATTTAAATTATGATAGTTAATATTAAGAATTTACACCTTGTGACGAATTTTCCCACATATTCGATTTTCCTCTGAATTAAATTTGACGTGACAAGTCGGATACTCAGATTATGTAGATAGAAAAACAGGTCAATATATAATGTCGCTTTTAATGAATGTAAATTGTATTGTTTTATGCCTCTGGAGTATAAAATTCCTCCCAAATATTGCTAAAATTCTAAATCATGAAATCCACTATGCTGCAAAAATAGCGGAGAAAATTAGTTTTAGAATACACCAATAGCACTTAAGTTGATCATACTATGAATATGTAATCAACAAGTAATACATCTCAATCTTTGCCCGCCTGCAATATCCAATACGAGAGACTGCAATCTATAGATTGCAGTGTAGCGT
>JAOWBI010000001.1:4542057-4555218 GCA_028566235.1 Salvia elegans | reverse complement strand
CTTATAAACAAATTAAGCGATACTATGATTATGATCTTTTACAATCTTCACACGACTTTCATAAACTTCTTTACACGACTTTCATAAACTTCTTTCTAACATCATAATCCATAAATTAGTCTGTTCATTGTTTTCTCTAGCTCTCTTGTGCCTACAACAATTCCAAGGAAAAAAACATAAATTGCTATAATTTACAAGTAAAACATGAGAGAGAGGAATTTTTACAGTTTGAAAAATCCAGTGAGAGATTCACGTTACGTACCTGAGAAAATTATAGGACGATATATGGTAAAGGCGAAAGGTATTGAAGAAAGCTGAAGGGTTAAAACTGCATTTTGGCCTTGGGGGAGGTTTTAGGCAGAGAAAATGGGGGAGAAGAAGAGAGTAATGGAGATTTGAGCGCCAACGGGCAACATTCCACGTCACTGACACCTATCCTCGGAATATTCCACCTAATTTGACTTTGACCCCACTACTGCAACTAATCTCATAATTACTGCATTAAATTTATTAATCACATTAAATGTTTTGATAAACGGATTGATAAATAAATTGGCGAACCTAACGCTTTTTGGTTCAACCGGCTAAGATAATTCCTTTCTTTCTTTACCTATTCTTTATCTTTACACTATTAAGATTGATATTTAATCGAGTAAGCCAATTAGCCAAGTACATTATTTGCAGTTTGTGTAATCACATTATTATTTGAATGATAATTTACATAATTTTGATCTTACAAATGTATCGCTACTAGTAATACTTAGCAATAATAATCCATCCATTGGTTAGAATTCTCTTCTGGTACTTTGTTAATATCGGAGTATAATTGAGATGAATTAACATTTCAATTTTTTTTTTATCAAAATTGAAAGTGTAGTAACAAAACTATTAAGAGCTAATGATGCCACGCGTGCTTGGGGACCACCGTGATATCATGGTCAAACGTGTCTAACTGACCAGGTGGCATCAGGTGAGTGGCTAACTATTGACTGACGTGTCTAACTGACCATGTGGCATTAGGTGAGTGGCTAACTATTGACTAACGTGTCTATATTATCTACGCTCCAATCCATGCCTTGTTGGATGATGTCATGCGACTTCCTCGTGGCTCCATTATTCACATAAAATTATGAGGAAAATTACAATTTAATTGCCAAATTATCTGACTTTTTACAGTTGTGTTTAACCTAAACCAAACATCAACTAGATACATTTTCATAATAACATTCCAGCTTCGGTTTTTCAGTGAATGAAATACGACGTGAAAGACCGAAGGCCTAGAATTTTAGTATGTAGTATAAATTTTATTCGGGGAAAGATGGGGTGAGGATCCCCAGCAATTTTTTTTTTTTAAAAAAAGTTTAATATTTTAATATTATATTTTATAAATAAAATATTGGGGTGGGAGTGCACAGATTCCTCCACATCAGGGGATCCACGGCCTTAAAATGGTAGATTTTGTGACAATTATTTTACATTTTACATTTGTAATTAAAAAAGAAAAAAGGAAACACGTATATAGATAGTTAAGACCTTTATCTGTTTTGCTTGTACATCACTAAATCACGTTATTGTTTTGACTGCTTTTTTCCATCTGGTGTGTGCGATTTAAGCAATTTTAATTAGTTTTAAAATAGAGGATTCAGTATAATAAAGTTAGTGATTTGACGAGTGCGGCCTAAGATACGTCACGTGGGGTGCTTATAATCTTTTAATGTGAGACACTCCAATCCAATATACATATGATATAAATGAATCTGAAAATGCATGATAAATTATGAAATCAAGAATCGCAGTGCTGCTGTTAGTATGCATGACTCTGTAGCTGATGAGCATTCAACGCATAAACATTTCCCCATTGCTCCGGCAGCGTATCCTCCCAGTCCCACTAACCTGAGCCACCTGCTCTTGGGGATACTGGGGTCGGAAAGCCGAGGCGCTCTGTTCCTAGACAAACCCCTCCCGCCTTAGAGAGTCTCGGATGACCTCAGCGGACTGCTCAAGAAGCGAGATCTCCGGGCGCAGAGGATGGTGCACGGCTCATAAGGGATTTTGCAACTGATGAATTCTGATGGGAGACGACGACTCCATTTTTTTCTTGGATAATATAGTGGAGGTGGTGGCGCGGCTCGATCACACTAGATATTTCTACCTTGGGGGGCAGTCGGAGTTTTTAATGTCGAAGAGTTACGTGTTCTCTTTCGACGAGGCGTTTGGTGGAGCCGGGATCATCTTGAGTTATCCTCTGGCTAAAGCTTTGGCTGAGGACATGGCTGATAATACTACTAAAAACTGTGTTGCTGATATCGGTGTCAATCTCTCTTCCCAAATGGGGAGTCACCAGGTCATTCATTCATTCTTCTTCTTCTTCACCACATTATAATAGCTAGAATAATAATAATCTGTTGAGACATTTGCAGATTGATTTACAAGGCGATATATGGGGTCTCCTATCAGCACACCCGCTTTCCCCGTTAGTCTCGCTCCACCATTTCGACGTCGTGGATCCAATATTTCCGTCTTGGAGTCGACGCGCCACCTCATGAAGGCGGCGGCGGAGCAGTCGAGGATGCTGCAGCAAAGCATATGCCACGAGAGGCAAAGGAAGTGGACCATCTCGATAGCGTGGGGATATACGAAACAATATTCCCGCGCAGACATTCAGGCCGTGGTATAAGCGTCGAGACGTAAACCCGGAACCCCCTTACTACAGGCTGAACACGCGGCCCCTCTCCAGAGACCCTTGCCAAGCCCCACACACTTTCTTTCTTGAGGAGGTGCTTCGGAATGAGCGCGGCCTCGCCAATTGCCGCCCTCTCATTCTGCACATGCTATCAACCCAATTAAACTACACTCACCTGCCACTAAGCGATATCAGGTATCATAGGATAAATTATGAAAATAAAAATTCGTTGCCTCATGCTGCAACATTACATAATTAAACTTCATCCTCAGATGGATACATGTGAGTGTTGTGACATCATTGGAATGGACAATCATATGGCGAAAGTCAGGCTCAGGGAATGCATGCTCGGTGAAATCATTGCTTAAATCTAATTTCAACAAACGTAACTATATTAATTTCCTTGTCAAGGATTTTGTGGTATATGAGATATGTGAAATGAATGCCATATTGGTCTTCAAACTACTGGGGTTCAATTTCCTTTATTTTGGATAGAGTTTTCAATATTTGTGAGTGTCGTTTACGTATCATGTGATTCATGTCGACATAATAAGTATAATTAATAAAAAAGGTGAAATTTTTCAAACGTGAACAAGATCTACAAATTAAATGATTTAACAACTGTTTATTATAGTAAATTAATAATCTGTTTTCGCTCAGTTTGAGAGGTTGAAACTTTAGATTATATGTATTTATGTTCGGTTCATCAGATTGAAAATCATAATATATTCTCAGATGGATAATGAAAATGAATCATAGTAGCCCCCTTCAACAAAATTAATCTTAGCTTCAAATTAATGGTTGTATAGATTTATTCTTTACTACTACTATTTCACAAAAATTCAAGCTCTTTTAATTAGTGTTTGTAAATATTATAGATAATTAAGTAAATTTGTAAGTATTTGTTTGTATATACATAAATTATTATTCCAACTAATTAAACAATTTTTTTTTATCATTATTAATCTCTACTTATCTCATTGTATTCTATTTTCGAAATCAGCAGAATTGAATAAACACAATAATAAAGTAGTTGGAAAAGATTGTGACAGAATTTCAAACTTAGATAAAACTATAAAAGTAACTTCATCGTTAAGCTCGAAATCATTGGATCAACCGATCAGATATTTCTCCCTCGTGTTATGTTGACCTTTTAGTAGCTAATGTGATTGAAGCAACAAAAATTTTTAACCAATCAATCACTTAATTAATTACTAGTAGTAAATAAAAAAATATGACGATGATAAAGATGGAATGTGAATAGATAAGCTACATCATGTTGCAATTTTTCAAAGCAAAAATTGCTATAATTGATGCAATGGAATTCAAAAAACAGTATATTTTGGTGTATCTTGCATTTTATCTAAAGTAGTTTGGCTTCTGCATTACTTAACATTTTGTTTGTGCTTTTACAGCAACTTCCTTATTCCCACACGAATATGATACTGTAAACTATCACGAAAATACACTACAAAAAATAGGAAATTTACCGACGGATTACTAACGGAAAATTGATATAAATTCACACGGAACATCTTCTCATATTTACTCTCTCCGTTCCATAGAAATAGACTAATTGGGGATGAAACGGGTTTTAATATATAAATGGTATAGTAAGAGAGAAGAAAAAAAAGTAGTTAAAATAATGGAGTAAATGGTGGAATCCATAAATGATAAAGAAAAAAAAATAAAGAAAAAGTTACCATAAATGGATATGAACTATTTGTATGAGACGGACGAAAAAAAAAATTAGGCCTATTTCTATGGGACGGGAGGAGTATATATATTTTATCAGGTCCATCGACTAAAGACATGATACGGGTTGGATTTGGATGTATACTTGTAACCCATTAATAACTAATGGAGTATAAGAATTGATTATAAATAGAATTAAGTACATTAATAAGTTTAATGTACGTGCCGCAATATATTCGCTATTGTAAACTTGATTTTATTAGTACTTTGTTATGATTGGTTTAGCATCATCTCAAAAAAAGCTTTTCACATACCATATTGTTTGAATCATGCATTGATTTCTGTGACAAATCTTAAAGAGGAATTCAATTTTCATTAAGCTCTTATTTTCAGTACTTCTTACAAAAATGATAAATAAAAACTACTACTGTTGAAGACTTAACTGCCCATATTTTTCTGTAAATGTCTTTCACATGTTTGATTAATTCACAAACAATCAATGAATTTAAGCTTGATCCAACTGTGGACTGATCACAACCGCATCCTTTTTCACTACCTATTATGGCCATCAATCAAGGAGCTAGCTATGAGCTATCATTATATATCATGCAAATGGAATCAAGACAAAAAACACCATCACCATAATTATATGGATATTCTGGATTAAAACAATCATGAACCAAAAAAAGTTTCACCAATCAAACCTAATTATGAATAAACTTAATAGTTGTATAATCCCAAAGATGGAACAAGATATTAAGCTAACACAACAACTATACATGAAACATACATCATCCAAGAAAACACCATGCATCACACTTTGCATCAACAAGATCAATTGATTCGTTCTCATTTCTCAAGGAAGATAACTATTTTCAAGAACTGGCTGTGTTCTAATACCTGAAGCAAAGGGCATTCTGCTTCTCCCAATCCAAACAGTCTCCAACTCTTCACTCCTCTCAGCTTCTTCCTCCATTCCCCTCATCTTCTTCCTCTTCCACGTCAAAACACACAAAACCACCAAAAACACCCCTAAAATCCCCAAAACCACCCCCATCCACACTTCCCAATGCCTCCTCCCCTCATTAGGCACGACGACGGAGAAGTGGCCCCGTCCCTTCACCACACACCACCCCTCCCTTGTCGCGCTGCTCATCTCCAACGTCCCATTTCTGTCGAACCTAACACACCTCTTCGTCCCACCGCTGCCTCCATAGGTCTTGAAATCCATCATCAAGGCCTCACCACCCTTAGACCTAATCTCAACTGCCTCATTCCCATTTGAATCATAGGAGAGAAACCCTAACACAGGCGCAACAAATGTGTGGTTCGGAACACTGTAGTAATGTGAAGACCAGTTGCCAAGATTTTGATAAACTACATCAACTCTCTTGGTGAAGGGCAATGGCAATGTCTTGGGTGGGATTTTTAAGGGGCCATGGGTGAGCCCTTGGCGCCATAGGCTGCTGGTGCGGACTCGGATGACGGCCAGCTCCATGCCGGAGAAGATGGCCGGAGAGGGAACCGAGTACACCTCGCCCGAACGGAGTTTCTTGATCTTCTTGAAGGCGTAATCGTAAAGGAATGAATCTAGGGAATCCCTATTTGACGATGATAGTGATGATCCCTCAACGAGCTGCCATAGCCATGCATTTAACACGATCAGAATGATGAGGCAATCCCTTTTGCAATTGCACCCCATCAATATTGATGCAATTATCATTGGAGATTTGCATGGATTTAATATGTTGTGTAATATAATATCACTCGTCTTTTCAACACTGTATTGATTTTGGGTTTGGATCAATCGGAAATGAAAGCGAATTGGAGGTGTATCAAGAAAGAATTGTAGCTATTCGAAAATCCATAAATCATATCTCTGTAAGATTGAGAAAGCAATAGGAAATGAAAAGGGAAAAGAGGGCTTTGTGTAATTGTGATATAGTACTGTGTGTGTGTGTGTGTCCACATCCTTGTGCTGTCTATTTTAAGCTTGTTCATGATTTTGTCTCCCTCCTGACATAATAAATAAGTCATGGATATGTTTGCATGTTTGTCGGCGGTTTAAATTAAAATTTTATGAAGAATATACTAGTATAACGTTATACGTATAATGTAAAACCAGTTTAATACTTTAATTTGGTTACAAAAGAGACGTGCTCTTATACTAGTATTGTTATGAACGAAGACCAAAATATAATTTAACTTGAGAATTCATTTGCAGGAATGAAGTCCGATTACATCATTAATCCGGTAGAGACGTTAATTTTTTTGGTGCTCGATTCAATAAGTGATCTAGTTTGATTTACTACAGTGAAATTTCAGAATAAATGTTGAAGAATTCATTACTCCTTAGATAAGTGGTTAGATTAGGGAATGCAAGTACATGGACTCCACTGACCACTGTTGTTACCAAAAATTGGAAATTCGTCAATATTATAGTGCTGTACATATTGAGACTAAAGTTTAAGATGGTTCATACAATTTCAAGCAAATCAAGCGTGTATGTATATATAAGAAGTGCAGCTTATTGTACGTATAGGCCAAATAAAGATTTCACCATATTATCACTTAAAAACATTAGAGACATAAGATAGAAAGCCCCCATCAACAACACAAGAGGCAATGTGCAAGGAATGACCCATACAACAAGAGGTGGTATATCTCTAGAGTTTGTCAATGTCTTCATCCTCGAATTCAATGTAATCATCACCGGGGCCATCGTCTTCCTCGTCCAGCCCACCAGCAATACCCTCGTTGAGCCTGGTGTTCTCGGGAAGCTCCCCATACGCCTTGAGCAGCCTAGCTTCGTCAGGCATGTATTTCAAGATAACATCAGCCTTGTCATCCTGTTGCAAAAACAATTCATTCATCACAACCACAAACATATATTCTATACTATATATGATGATCGATTCATCAAAAACAGAAATATAGTATATGATTCAGTAAAATATGTTGAGTTAGAACCAGTTCTTGTTGTATTGCAATTTGAAGGCTGTGGCCTTTTGCAGTTTTTATATGATTATGACCATCATCATGTGATTTCACATATCAATTAGAGAAACAAACACAGTAAATTAAATCCACAACCAATTGAAAGATGAAAACTTTGGTATACAACAAGGGGCATCAACACATCTATTACTCAAGTAAACTCACAAGTATTACTAAACATAATATCTAAAACAAATACCCTAAATCAGAGTGTAGATTCAATTAGCCCAAATTAACAAGGATATCCTTCACAAACAAATCAGCTAACAGTACTACGGCGTTTTGTAGCTATCGCCACCTATTCCATAGAAACAACAATAATAATACTGCACAAACACACCGTGGGTGCAAAATTCCCAATTGAAAATATGAACTAGTGAAAAAGCAAGAAAAAAGGAAAATTAATTGATTGACCTGATAGTCGCGGAGACCGACGAGGATAATATCACCGGCGGCGATCCAAACCTTCTTGTGCATCTTGCCGCGGATATGGCAGAGACGCTTGACGCCATCGATACAGATGGCCTCGCAGCGGCCGTTACCGAGCATGCGAATGACCTGGGCGTATTCCTGCCCATCCTCCTTGAAGACGAGCTCTCTCTTCTCATCGTCAGCCTCGTTCTTTCCCCTCTTCCGATTCTTCCCTCCCTTTCCCTTGTTCTTCGGCATCGCTTCAAAACCTAAATCCTGATTTTTTTTACCTTTCCTTTCTTTTCTATAGAGAGGGCGGTGGATTTGTATATGTAGTTTTTGCGGTTTGCGTGTTTGATTTTGCCTTATGAAATAATGGGTAGCGTTGAAATTACGTGCTCAGCTTCGCCCTTTCCTCTATTATTGGGGCTTTGGGCTCTACACTGAATATTTTCCTTTTTGCTCTTCAATTTCCTAATTGGTTATTTCATCACAAAACTTATGGTTCGTATTATTAGGAGAATATATAATTTGATACATATATCAGCACGCACCAATCACCATTCGATAATAAGTATATGTATCAATGGAAAATGACGATCCAAATAGATAGAGAAATTTGCAAGCTTTGATTGCACAAACAACAAGTAAGATACATGGCAGCTTAAGCATCTCTACGGAAGCAAATTATAGTTACTCAAAAAGTAGTATACAGCTTGCCAGACAACCCTATTTACAGCATATAACATCATCCACGTCACCATCTCTCTCTTTATATCACACAAGAATACAGCCTGCCACTTCATGTCTTGTATCATCTTTGAAAGAAGGGATTTCAAGAACTCCCTCTCTGCAACGAGAGGACCTCGCGTTTGATGGTGAGCTCAGCTCTGAGATGGAGTGTGTCGTTGATGAAATAGAGGCTGTCTTCGGCCATAAACGAAGTCCATGGAATACTGAATAGGTTGCGGTATCCAACTGCCTTGCCGCCAGTGAATGTGTAGTTACCTTTGTATTTGCTGACGTATTCTTCTGTGGGTTTGGATCTGGCAGCGAATTCATAATCAACAGCGAATGAAACGGAGCCCTTTTCTTGCATCCCTAGGAAGAGGCCGAAGCAATGAAACGAGCTCCCTTGATCCATGTTGCAATGTGCAGATAGGAAGAAGCCTTGCCCGCCCAAGTGGAACGCTTGAGAATACACGCGCCCTGATGGGAACAGATTGGAGCACTCTTCCCGCTTTAGATCTAAGTAGACTACACACTGTTGCCGTGGGAGATCAAACTCAACAACCTTAACCGGTCTGTACTTGTAAGTTCGCTCCACAAACCGACGGCTAGAGGATGATGACTCCTCTATGGCATGTATCCTTTGACGATGTGGGGCATCTGCCTTGAAAAATAGGGCATCAAGCACTGCTTTAGTAGCAAAATCTTGATCGAAGTCATTGCAGGTCAGAACTTTCCTAAGCTTCCGCGAAGTCATGTAAGGGAAACGGATATGGCGACCCAAACGTGTACAGAGAATGTCCCGTCGCTCCTCCAGCTTTTGATAGTGGGTCCTGGCCCACTTTAGCGCAAAGTCGTAAACTGCATCTTCTGAAGCCACCTGAAGATCATCGCTGGACAGGATCGCCTCAATCCCAGCAAGAGGCAAATTCATAACCTCATCTTGGAACCTGCTCCCAGTATTAAAAACATAATAAGTGTCGAGCAGGTGCATAGAATTAATATAGCTAACAGAATATTGAATGCTGATTAACGAAGAATCCCCTCTCTTTCATATAGCATGCAAGATTTATTGAAGTATTGATTAAAATAGCAGACACATAAAGCCTGCCATATTCATCCATCCATCCAAAAAGCAGATAGGAAAAAGAGAAGATGAAAAAGGTTAAATGCAATCCTTCTTTATTCTCTCTAGAATTATTTGAAGAGAGGCCCAGTCAAAGAAAAGGGGGCAGGGGAACTTACTTTGATATATCTTTATAACGTACAGCTAAAAATTGTTTTGCTGCATCAGTCAGTGGTTGAACTGCATCAGCCATAAGGACACTAGAAGGCAGATCCAGATACAGTAATGCAGACTCTGGAGTCATGGGCAATGATCTCAATGAACGACTGCAATGTCTCATGCATGAAGCAACCTCGAACTTATCAGCAGCCATTAACACATCTAATAAAGCAGGAGCTGTGTTGATGCTTAACTTGGTGCTATACATAAAATTTAGGAGTTCCATAAGTGCAGCTTCCTCTGTTACAATGAGAAATATGAGAAATATATTACTTGCGCAATACATTTGAGCAGTGGTGCAAAGTGCAAACAATGACCTAGATAAGCTCCCTAACCAAAAACTGTGCAGGAACAATATCTGGGAAAAAGGAAAAAATAAATGGAAAGAAAGATCAAGGAAAACTGAGGGTCCTAAGTATCACCTTGAACTGAACAAAGATGTTAAAAAAACATTTCTGGAGCCAAAATTGCAACCAATAATGATGTGCTAGAAGTAGCTGTTCATTTTTGCATAATCAGGGTCCTAATCACATACCTGAGGCATTAATTCTTAGGGTGACGTGCCTCTGTTCTGATTCCATCATACCATTTGAGAACAACTACAAAATAAAGACATAGCTAAGTAATGCATACATTAGTTCTTATAAATAAAGCAAATGTCAGAAACTAAACTATCAGTACCTTATAGAAAAATGGACTCTTGGCTGCTAAGATAGGAGAGCTAATGTGCAAAGTTTTCACTCTAATCACTCTTGAATCATCTTCAGACCAATTTGAGTCATCACTATTTACAGCTTCATCCCCTGTAATTGTGAGATACGGATTCCAAATATAAGTACCAACTCATGGAAACATATGTGCATATTCATACATCCCCAAAGATTGTGTTAGAAAAATATGAGGTTAATGAAAGTAAATCTCTAGAATGGATGCATGAGCAATGAAGATAAGACAAGTCGGCAAACAGAAACACGAGTTCAGCAAATTCCATCTGGGACAAGTGGATCTGGTAGTTTATGTTGCGAAAATAACAAATTCTTCATCAGTTTATATCTTTAAGCAATAGGGCAAGCCATGCAGACTACTTCTGGCACTAAATCTCTTCTTTAGAGAAATAGGCCCAAATTGGCCACACTGAATGCACCTTTACACAAACTTGTTATTGATCTATTCGCCAGAGAACATTTTCCTTATGTGCTTCTCTGCTGTCTCGCATCCTCCATTCAGATCTAATGCTATAACCATCATGTTATAATGATCAACTGAATCACGGTTCCATGGTGAAGAGTAAGCAATGTAGAAATATAATTTCAGTTTAATACCGGATGGAGAATCTTCTATCATTGGAATCTCTTCCTCATCATGATTCTCATCACCCATGCCATCTTCAGCTTCCGGCTGACCATCTAAAATCTGCTCTTCAGGGCAATTGTTGATATCCAAAGCTGCAAACGAGTGGTACATGTCTGATTAAGATGAGCACAACCCATACCATCATAAGAATTTGTATAAACCAAATATATGTGCAAAGGGGTATCAGGAACCCACTCATACAACGTACGCCACTAAGAGTCTAATTGAGAAGACGAGTTAGTTAATAATAAAAGCATTTACATCAATCATTCATAACAGGAACAAATACTCAGCTCCAATATATTCTAGTTTGTCTAATTGAAATGACAATTTGATTTGCATAACCAGAATCATATACGCAGAGATACTCAATTATGTAAAGTTGCATTTCTTGTAGGAATATGATATCAACAAATACTATAACTTCTAGGAAAAACATACTAAAGAGAGCAAATCTCCAATACCACATAACAAACAGAAGCTCCAAAGTCCAGAACTACTTGTTTTAACCTATACGGTAACTCTAGGCCCTATCAATATTCATATGATCAACCTTCAGCATTCCTAAAGTTATACAGCTGATTGATTCACAGATGTAATGCTATACCTCATTTCTCGAGCTATACCAAATTCGAAATGAGTCAAAAACTCATTTTCTTGAATTTTTTTTTTTCAATTTTACTTTGAAAAACCAAGAAAACAACAAAATTTCATCAAATACCAACCATAATGAGTGAGCTACGTCGACTAAAAGCAGCTCACCATTTTCCTTCTTGACTATATCGCCACGACGCCGTTTGCTCTTGCGCAGCGCCCAATCAGCTAGGGTTTTGCAATCGTCGGCTTCAGGCACGGCCTCGGCGGAATCGGAGACGATCTCGATTCGAAGGACCCGGTCGGAGAAATTGCTATCGTTGAAGGCGAATCCGAAATCGGGCTCACGGCTGGCGCTTGGGGAAGAGCTGTAGGAGGAGTCCATGACGGTGGCGCTCGGGTCGAACAGATCCTGGCACGAATCCCTCATAATTACGGCGGTTCTCTCTCCAACCTTTCTCGTTATCCACTGAGGAGATCAGTGAATATTGAGAGAGGAGCGAGAGAGAATTCACGGATGCGTCTGTGTGCTGGCTTTCAAAGTCTTCTTTCTTATTTGCCTTCAACTTGAGGGCAAATGCTTTATCTTTTCCTTTATATATTTCTTTGATAATTCAGAAACAGATGGGTTAAAATGAATGTTTTTGGGAGAATGTAAAGTATGCTTGGTGGGAAATGTTTCCTATTTTTGTGAATAGCTAATTACAGTAGTAATAGTTAGATTTGGATGCTAATGGTAGAAGTCATTTATTTAAATCTAATTTCTCTATCTGCATAAATATGATCATCTGTAATTAATTGAATATTGTCATTATTGGAATTTGGAGTTGTCATTTTGAATGACCTAATACCCTTGATAGAGTCATAAATTAAGCCATTACTGATTGTGCGTGTGCTCACTAAAGTTTTTGTCCTAATAATATCAAAGTTATTAGATTCTCTACGTTAAGTTTAATGACACAAAAACTTATATACGGGTGAATATTTTCTTGTTGTTTCATATTTTATGACATATTTAAATTTTGTTAGCTACAAATTTTTTGTAAGAGATTTCATCCTATAATTGTTTTTCTTAACGTGTACTCATTTTGATGTTTATAATAAGAAAATGGAGTACAAATTACAAGTTAAAGTTTTTGATTAAGAATCAATGGATGTACATCCAACACAAAATGTAAGAAATATATAATAAAAAAAAATGGCAATGGTAAAATGAATTTCAAGCTTGAAAGCCCGTCTAAGATAAATTAATTATATACAAACTCAACTCATTTTCGTAGTAGTATAAAGTTACGTATATGTGTATTTAATTATTTATTTATATGAATGCATATCATGTCTAATATAAACATATTTTTGTATTTGCAAGTGCTGATATAAACAGCTGAAATCCAAAGGGGCTACAGTAGAATTG
>JAOWBI010000001.1:4478448-4488468 GCA_028566235.1 Salvia elegans | reverse complement strand
CACTTGAAAGTATTTTTCATGGTTTATTGATCTGATAAGCTCCAAGTTGACCTTCTTCGCTATTATATGAGCTATATATTTCAGTAAAAAGTTTGAATCCATATCGATTTCATCTCGTCCCTCTCTTTCAGGTGTGTTAGACATCTTATCTGATGATTTATACAAAGGTGCCAAAATTCATACAAAACACTTAGAAGCTCTGATAGAACTACACAATTTAACTGGGAGTTTTGCCAGGAATATTCAATATGTATTTTCAGATTCAAATCAGCATGTGTTGTTGGAGACACTGAAGGCGGTCTACTTGCCATATGAAACCTTCAAACAAAGGTAAGCCTTATTTTTTCTTATTGCAATTAGTCTGCATTCTTCACACATTTCTGATAGTATTAGAACTGTTTTTCCAGGCCTCTGTCCTTGGTGTGATTGGGTAGTTGTTTTGAGTTAAGACGACAATTTCATATGGTGGAAACTCTTTTTTGGTAGAGGTTCTTGATTTTATTGATTTTTTATTCCGGGTATTGTTGTGTGTGGAGGATGCTTCTTGTTATGTGTGATGGCCACTAAACAATTGATTTCTTTATTACTCCGTAATTAACTCCTGTGATTCCTCATGTAGGTATGGGCAAATGGAGCGAGGTGTGCTGTCTGGGGGCATTGCTGACCTTGATCTTAGGGGAGTTAGTACTCGTATTATTGGTGTCCAGGGAGTTGAGCTCAGTGAAACAGTGAGAAGGATGGAAGAGTCCATCCCACAAGTCATTCTACTTCTTGAAGCTGCCACCGAAAGATGTATTAATTTTACTGGTGGTTCTGAGTTAGATGAACTAATCCTAGCCCTAGACGATGTAACATTACAATATATCACCATCCTTCAGGGTAACCTGAAAGCACTAAGAGCAGTGTGTGGGGTGGATGTAGCTGTAGATAACGTTGTCGGAAAGAAGGAAACTAGATCTGATAGGAAAGATGCTGCTCGTAAAGTTGATTTTAGTTCCAATGAGGAGGAATGGTCTTTTGTTCAGGGTGCTTTGCAGATTCTCACTGTTGCAGATTGCCTGACAAGCCGAATTTCAGTTTTTGAAGCTTCCTTGAAGTCCACGCTTACTCGACTGAGCAATAATCTGTCTTTCTCCGTGTATGGTTCAAATCTTGACCAGAACCAATCACATTTGGATGACAATGATGGAACTGGGGTCTCTTCAACAGCAGGAAATGCTTCCATGGATGTTGCAGCTCTCTGGCTTGTTGATGTCCCTGAAAAGGCTCGGAAACTATTTAGCCTCTTAGAGCAGGTACATCTCATCATTCCCTCAATCGTAAGATTCGAGGAAACAACTTTTTGGTGCCACCCTATATATTTTCCAACAGAAACTGATCATAAATCATTTGATCTATTTGCTTAATGACTGATACATCCTAGAATCACGAGTCTTAACGAGTTTCTCTTGGTTCTTGCAGTCAAAAGATCCCCGATTCCACGCTCTTCCACTCGCTTCTCAAAGAGTAGCAGCCTTTTCCGAGGCAGTTAACGAGCTAGTATACGATGTACTCATACTAAAAGTGAGACAACACTTCAATGGTTTGTCTCATTTACCGATATGGTCTTCTGTTGAAGAGGCAAGCGCTTACCCTGTCCCAAACTTTAGCGCCTACCCTCAGTCGTACGTGAACAACGTGGGTGAATACCTTCTTACTCTACCCCAACAGCTAGAGCCCCTTGCCGAGGGAATTTCCAACAGTGACTCCAATGCTGAGGAGGCTCAGTTTTTCGCAACTGAATGGATGTTCAAGGTAACTAAGCTCACTTATTTACTTTATACTCCAATTTTGAACCCGATCTTCTCACACTCATTGAGTGACGTGAACATGTAGGTTGGTGAGGGAGCTAGTGCTCTTTATATAGAGCAGCTGCGTGGGATCCAGAAGATAACAGATCGAGGAGCTCAGCAGCTAGCAGTGGATATCGAGTACTTGAGCAACGTGCTGTCAGCTCTATCGATGCCGACACCACCAGTTCTTGCCACATTTCACACATGTTTCTCAACACCAAGGGATCAGCTCAAGGATGTTGTCAAATCGGATTCAGGAAATCAGCTAGATCTTCCCACAGCTAACCTTGCGTGTAAGATGCGCGGCGTCAGGCTCGATCAGTAGGCCCCCATCTTCGACAACCTTTCCAAATTCGCTTCAACCACAAATTCTTTTCCCGCCCTATACAATTTTTCGTTTGTAGTGTAGTGACAAAATGGAATATAAGATTGTAAAAATGCCAATATTGGAATAGCTCCGTCGAAAATAAGCTTTTTTTGTTATTGTTCAGAGAAAGAAATTGATATGATTGAGAAAGGGTATTTACTATATTTATATTTAGAATTCAAAATTTTATTACGGTCAACTGTTAGTCTGTTATGTACTGTACTCCGTATATTCCTTATTGGCCTAATATAGTAGTTAGTTTCGTTGGTGAAATGATTATAAGTAAAATTAAAAATAACTGCATTGTTGCAATGGTGTAAGCGATTGTAATTCTTCACTCTTAAAATCAGTATATTTCGAATCGTCTTACATGTGTTTATTGAGCCAGGTATATTTCGAATCGTCTTACATGTGTTTATTGAGCCAGATAATGTTGACTTTTGAATATTTATATAAACATGAAAATGATTAATTTATTTTTTTAATGATTATTTCAGTATTTATCTAATTAATGTGTATAATACTACTATTTCGCAGCAGGTATTCAATTAATTGAGAGATTTCGGAAAAAGGGTCTCAATTTGCAGGCCTTTCGAAATTTGAGATTAAATTTATTGACCTTTTGAAATATTAGACCGTGGCATGCGAATTTTTCGAAATAAGGGATTTTCGAATTAATATCTATTTTTACTTATTTTCTCATATTTCGTAGTGATGGTTTTTATTTGATCATGATCCAGTTATTTGATTCACTTAATATGCATAATGATTCATCGTTGCAAAGAACTGTTGTGCTACATGGATTGTATTGCATATTTTGAATCTGTTGAGAATTAATTTAAAAATATGACTGGAGAATAAATAGAACTTGTTAAAAATCGTTATGCATATGCATGCATCGTCACTGACTTAAAAACAGAAGATGCATACAAGGTTGATATTTTATGCAGCAACACTAAATTTACACAACAAAGAAGCACGGTGTTAATAACCCACTAAAGGAATATCAGTTTTAACTATTCTTGGATGAAAATTTCTCGTATAGAGAAGTTATGTCCATCATCACCAGCTACCTTAAACCTGCACCAATGTCTGCTAGAGGTCGTCGATCCAGTCACCATATATCTTGCTAATTTTGTCTGGCCCCTTCCATTTCTGTGTCGGTCTGTGTCCGGTCTTCTGAACCACATTCGACAGCCTTTGTGCCGGGACTCCAAGGTGGTAGCCATTGGAATAAGGAACGGAGGTGACAGATGCAAGAATGGAATCCACTGAAGTTTTAGTTGGTAGTTCCCCTTGAGTGGAAGCATCTTTAACTTCTGAGTCCAATCCGCCGTGATTATGCAGTTCTGTAAAAGAGATTGCAGAATCATATACTAGTAACTAAGTATGGGTATTGTACAAGAAAATAAAAAACGAAAAATTAGAATATAACCATAAAAATGAAAGAAAATTTGTGCCATTAAAAATGCACTTCTGTAGCCCCTTAGAAAATGTGACAATGCTATAAATTGAACGTGTGTAGATACATAAGCTATAGAGTTTATCCAAATACCCATACTAGAAAGAAAAGAGAACAGCTAAGGGGAGGAAACATCACATGTTAGAACGATACGGACAGTGCGACTTCCAAGGGAGGAAACAGAACAATGGTATTTATCTCATGTATCCTACCAAACATCTAAACAGAAATTTATCATCTTATTCAGCATGTTACAAACCATACTTTTTAATGCCTTGATGGTATATAGTAAACTCCTTAGCAGTCTGTAAAATATATGATTATTCATCAAGAAAATTGTCTAGCACAGTGATATAAGTAATCCAAACAACCTCAAAATGAATATCCACTCTCATCTAATATGCTTATATGGTGATACGAATTTATACCTGCTTCTCCATGGGCGAAATGGCACTTGCTGCCAAACGGGCAATACCCGGTAAGCTCCCACTTATTACAAATCCTTGTTTTCCAATTTGATGGCTTCAAGGCTACTGAATTCGCGTTATTCCCATATCCACTAGCGCCGCTGCCAGGGCCTAAGCTTATGGCAACACTTTCTCGAGTTTTTGACTGCTCATCGTGCAGGAAAGTGCAGTTCTCGCCATAAGGGCAGCCTTCCTCAGTATAAAACTTCTTGCAGTGCCGCCCTTTGTTTGACCTCTGCGTCTCCTCAGTGACTCCCACAATCGGTATCTGGAATTCCTCCCTTGGCTCAGACGACACTGGCCGGTCTTCCTCATGTCCAGCCACGATTTCCTGCCAGTTAGGCGGCGGTTTCCTGAGTTCCTCTATGTTGTGTGCAAAGTTACAGTTGGTGACATACGGGCAAGTGCCAGCTCGGAATTTGCAGCACAGTTTGGTCTTGTAAAACATCTTCCCGATCGCCTTTGATCTGTTGGAAGACATCAAATCCCCTGACTTGGATCTTTTACTAGGAGGCTCGCTTCCTGACCGGGCCTGTGATGGCATTCCCTCATAATTCGAGTTTGAATTAGCGTCGCCATTCCACGCTCCATAGTCATCCTCGGTAGCCCAAATCGCCTGATCACATGACCCCGTTCCCCAGTTCTCACTACCACCATCCCCAGAGCTCCCAGAAATAATTTGCACCACATTCCCATTAGAAAATCCATTACCTCGGTGCATATCCATTTCCAAAAACAAGTGAAATTTCTTCCCTCGATGAGGAAAAAAACCAGGCAATTTCTACTTTCTAGTAAAACTCTAGCTTTCTTCTTGTCTTTATACATAAAAATGACATAAACACAAATCTACTTGCAAAATTATACTATACAGCATACTACTGCACATTAGATTAGAATTACAACGAATGCAAGCACTGGAAGTTTTATAAATTTAAGTACTTCAAAATCTAAGAATCACCTACTTTCCTCAACGGCAACATTTCAATTCAGTAGAACCCTACAAATTAGCAAGTGGAATTAAAAAATCAGCCTACAATAGAACAATCAAACTAGTCAAAATCAAATCGACTATTAATCTCTGAAGGATTACAAAAATAATGAAAAAAGTAGTTTAACTTGTGTTTACTGCAAAATTTAGGAAAAAAGATTTCTTACCGAATTAGAAGTGAGTTCCGGATCTTGACATCTAAGGGGAAGACAAGTAGCGTTAGCCAAACGCCGCCTATCTACTTTCAACTGCTGCATACCTGCTGTGTCACATCAGTTTTTTAACTAGTAGTACTACTCCACTACATTTAAAAGAAATCGAAGCAAAATAAAGTACATTTGTCCTTGTACTGCTCCCTCCGTCCACCTTTAGCAATCCCAGTCACTTTTGAGCATTCGTTTCATAAAAATGATATTCCCTCTGCTCTAAGGAAGATGACTCATTCCTTGGACGGCACGGAGTTTTATGCAGTTCTATTTTATGTGTTAAGTGGAGAGAGTGAAGTAAGAAAGAATAAAGTAGAGATATGTGTTTTATTTATAATAATGGGTCATTTTAGTCAGGACAAACTAAAAGGAAAATGAGTCATTTTTAGTGGGATCGAGGAAATAATAAATAGTTAAAGTTGAGAAATTGTAAAATAAGTTAGAGAATAATGTAGAGAAGAGTCTTATCTATATTATTCTCTCTCTTACTTTACTAATTTTCCATTTTTAACTATTTATTATCATTTTTACAAAATGAATGGTCAAAAGTAACTGGATCTGCTAAAGTGGGGCAGAGAGAGTAATATTTTTCCTTTCATTACAACTGAGTCTTTATATTCTATGCAACTTTTAAAAATTATTTGAGTAATATACTCTATGATTGTCGCAATTTATAATTCCAGTTGTTTGTATTCAATATTAAAACTTGATATTTGGACTTCATTTGAAGAAGTATTTCTTATTTAAATATAAATTTTAATAAATTACCAATTTATGATATCTAATTACTTAAGAAACCTGTCTACATGTATATAAATTCAAATAAAAATAGCTCAGTTACTTGGTATATTTATACCAACTCATTGAATACTGGTATACTATAAATTAAATCATGCTTTGTTACAATTGTGTGCAGTTTTCCTGCTTAAATACCTGAAAATTAAGCCCACGCATAGTGAATGAAAAATACAGTTGCGGCAACGCAAAACGTGGTGTGTCGCAATTCATAAACCTTTATCCAACAAATAAAAGTATATAACTAAACACATCATAAATAAATAGCAATAGCATTAATTTCAGATTTATTTACGATTAAAAAAAGTTAAATAAAACCATTATTATTTCAGACCAACGATCAGAAATGCCCATACTGGAGGGGGCCCCACAACTTGTGACCGTGCGATGCGTGTGAACGGCATGTCCGAAGATAAGTGCCTTAACGCGTGCCAACTCCTCCCACACGCTTCCCTCGTGCGAAACCCTCCCCCTCTCTCCTCCGTCGCACCGCCGCCGTCTGCCCGCCGGAATTTTTTACACGTCCCTTGAATTCCGGACGCTGCCTTCTTCTCCGGCTAGTTGCCTCACCGGAGTAGATAACTTTCCGACGGCGCTTGTCTGGATCCGCGTGGAACGACGTCGGAAGTGAGTTAATTTTTTAGATGAACTATTTTATGAGCTGAATCGTGTTTAATTCCGGTGGATTTATAAGGTTTTGGAAACATTGAGATTTCTGTTGAGTAGTATTGCTCATTTGTTTTTAGCTGATTTTTGGGTTTAGAAAACTTAGCGTAGCTGAAGATAAATGAGTTAGTGTGGTGATATAAATGTTTCTCCTCTGTATTCTTGCTACTTAAACGCGAAGAGCAATGCTGCAGCACAATCATTGAAGCAAACTCAACTTACTTGGGAACAACAGAAACGGTGATGTTAAATATGTGAAAAATGCTCGTAGAGGTATATGTATGGAAATTGGAAGGTTTTGCTGTAGAATTTATCTTTGAGATAAGATGTTCTAAGGATCTCTTCCATTTAGGCATATATAGAGTTGTTATATATGCAAAACTCAATCTTAATGACAAACTACAAAACCAACTCGTTATTAGATCATTTTTAGTTCATTTTAGAAAATTCAGATTTTTAAAACACAGAGATCACATTGGTCATTTTGGATAACACGGATGTCATTTTTTTCCGTTTTTGGTTCATTTTAGAAATTTATAGTACTTTGATATGATGACCCCGTGTTTTTCCAATTCAAATTTTCTAAATGAACTAAAACGATTTAAAAATGAAATAATTCCGTGTTTTGGTTCTTCAGTTCTGCATTAGAAATTACTAGTACTAGTTCTTTATGATTCTCTTGACTTTGTTTGTAGTGTTTCTATTGTAGTACAAAATTAAGCCGGACAGTCAGAGATCCTGCATACGAATGCAAACGCTCACATTTCATGGGAAGTATGCCACAGGTAAACTATAATTAAGGTGTGAAGGTGGAGGTACATTCGTCAGCATATGTGCCTCCTCGAGGTGAAGATTACAAAGAGATACGAGGAAACTGAAAAGGCTGATGGCAGCAGAGATGCAGAGGTTTGGCACAAGTGAAGAAGATGATGATGAAATGGGGATGGATGTGAAGGAGGAAGATGATGATGATGATGATGAAGATGAAGAGAAGAACATGGTTACCCCGCCTATGGTGGGTGCGGATGTTGGTGTGTTGTCAACAGGGGGTAGTAATAGGTATGTACATAATCAGCAATATCAAGATCCGCCTACTCCCCAGGTAGGAGGGGCTCGACGGTGTAGGCCTCAGGAAGAGAAAGAGAGAACAAAGCTGCGGGAGCGACAACGTAGAGCGATCACAGCAAAGATATTGGCTGGGCTTCGTAGGCATGGCAACTACAACCTTAGAGTCAGAGCTGATATTAATGATGTCATTGCTGCTTTGGCTAGGGAAGCAGGTTGGGTTGTTCTTCCAGATGGGACCACCTTCCCTTCCAGAGCACAGGTACCACTATTCTTGCTGTGCTTTTTTTGTGAATTTACACTTGTAGAAAAATAAATTTTTTCTTGCTTGATTTACAGTGTTAGTACTGTTTTGCATTTTCTCATTCTAAATTCTTGTATTATAGTATGGATTTCTTCTATATATAATTATTCACTAAGTCGGATGCCCCTGGTTGAACATCACTGGCACAGGGATGATGTTAGTGTTGGTCCCCCAGTTGATTGGGTAGAGTTTTTGAGATGCGACACAAGAACTCTGAGATGTGAGGTTTAAATGGAAGAAACTAGTAAATGGTTATTTCAGCTGTTAAGGGTTCATTTCAGTTAACATTATTGTTCTCTTTTACCTAATATGTACTAATTTGAAATCAAATTTCTCTATATTTACCTTGACATGTTTGACTAAGCATGCTACAATATGTGCAACTAAGGCTGCCTTAAAGCTGAAGCAGAAATATTTTAGCTCATATCTGCATCTGACATTTAAAGTTGAAGTGGAGTCTGTGTATTCTAGTTGTATAAATCTTGAGAAACTGGTCTTGCACTAATTTCATTTAAACACCAACAGAGTACCTGCCCTACTGGTGCGGCACAAAACACAGCTGTGACATCATCTTCTTCCCAAATGCCAGCACAACATACATCTCCTACTTCCTTGAGAGGCATCTCCCCAGGCTATAAAAGCACTGTTGATTATAGCTCAGGTCACTTGAAAGGTGTTTTTGTGCCCACCTCATCTCCTTATGATGTATCCTCCAGCACTAGGAGTCAAACACCAGCAATGATTGGGGATGGAGGAGAGCTACCAAATCCTAATGATCCTCTTCTTGGAGGTTCAATTGATTCAGTTGACGCCATGCAGGCAAGAATCCTGGTTTCTCTAGATTGAAATTCTTACACTAGCTTTTGAATTTACTTCTTAGGTGCATTTTGTAGTTGCCTCACTTGGGATATCACATGATAATTTGTCCTGAACTTGATTGCATTTTAGTTTGTCACTGCTTTTCAATTTTTATTTTGATTGGTTTTTTTGCCCCTAGGTTGTTGACATGCCGTCAAAACTACAGGAGCGGGAATTTTCTGGTACCTCTTATGTTCCAGTATATGTTATGTTGCCCGTGAGTAAGCTAATTTTACCGACCCATCACCTTACTTTTTACATATACTGGTCCAGATTTAAATGGTCCTATGAAGTAAATATTTTTTGTTTACTTATTGACTATTTGATAAAATGACATGTATTCTTGGAGATGTTTTAGGCTTGAGTAGGTTGTCATATAGATGAGTATCAGCTTAGAAGAAAGATAATTGTTAACGCCCTAAACATTTTGGTGCCAGTTGGGTGTCATTAACATGAAATGCGAGCTTGTTGATCCAGATGGTCTAGTGAAGCAATTGAAAATCTTGAAATCAGTTCATGTCGACGGTATTATGGTTGACTGCTGGTGGGGTATAGTTGAAGCGCATGCACCTCAGGAGTACAACTGGAATGGTTACCGGAGGTTATTTCAAATGGTGAGGGAGCTGAAAATGAAGCTGCAGGTGACTTTTCATGTCCTGGCTAGTGGCTACTTAGCATTCAATTATAACCTCTATTTCAGGTTCCCATGTCGACATGCTTCTATCAAGCAGTACTTTCATCCAGCAGAAAATACAAAATAAGTCTTAATGTTCTGTATTTTCAACTGTTTAAAGATGCCAAGAGTTTCATAGATTTTGTTTCATGTAGGGAAATGAATTTATTGAATCTGAAATCTCATGGATGAATAATGCATCACTTGGACCAAGTAACTTTTAGAAAATATATCCGGAGAACCTTTGTTTTGAATAAATATATACTCCCTCCGTCCCACAAGAATATGCACTATTTCCTTTTTAGTCCGTCCCACAAGAATATGCACTTTCTAATAT
>JAOWBI010000001.1:3738412-3748916 GCA_028566235.1 Salvia elegans | reverse complement strand
GACTTTATGATAAAAGGTAGACTGCAAAAAATAAAAGATACTCCACTAAAATACTTTAAAGACTACATTATATTGGGTTATTATTTTTTCTCCGTTATTGCAAAGCCTTTTATAAATTTCAATTCTTGTCATATGTTAGAGATACATTATAAATCTAGTTTGTGCTATAACAGATTTGTCAGTGAAGATGATACTATTAGCTAGTTATCGACGCACTAGTCATTTTCATTAGAGTGTTATTCAATATTTGAATTTATCCTTGTTAGTTTTATTTGCATATTACACGTTTCAAATTTATTTGATAAAGTTTTATAGAGTAGTATATATCATATGAACATAATACTATCACCATAACATAAAAAATTTGCGCTGATTCCAAGCCCACGTCTAAATTTTACACAAGTTGTTCTATTTTAAGCTACTACTCCATCCATTTCATAGTAGTGGATGCGTTTCTTTTCGGCACAAAATTTAAGAAAAATTGTGTTAGATGAGTTAAGTAAAGGAAGAATAAAGTAGAAAATGAAAGAAAGTAGAGAAATGAAGAGAGAATAAAGTAAGAGAAAAAAAATGCGTTGACTTTTACCAAAAAGGAAAACGACTCAACTGCTATAAAATATACCAAAATGACAAAATGAGTTTACCACTGTGGAACAGGAGAATACTATTTTAAAAGAAATGATGAAACGGACAAAGGGCCAACCACCGACGGCCGTCAATTTTGACAGCACATAAAAGGGCATGTACCACTAACTCCACCAGGCCGCCGTCATGACCGTTTTATAATTAGCAGTACTACTATAAATAATATAGCAGGTGCGTGTAATCATTAACATTATATTAGTAATATTTGATGTATTAAAGTAAGATATGAACCTCAAAACTCAAAATTTCAAATTTCATTCCGCTAAAAAAATCATGATTTGGGATGTACGGAGTATGTGTCAAAATAGAAATGTAAATCTCCATATAAATCAAGGAGACAAAAGTAAAACTGGTATTGGCAAGGGGCAGAATTACAGAGCTAGAAGCCAACCAAGGGCATGTGCAGTTGCGTTCCTCTTTTGTTTTGCTTCGTCATTTGTCACATGGCTCTCGCGTCATTAAAACTTTACACTATAACACACACACACACAATGAGATTTGCACAAATTTTACTATACCTAGAAAGCACTCAATTGATATTGTTTCATACTATGAAAAGTCAAAATGAAGATCGAGATGCACAATCCTGTCAACTCGAATTTATTCGAAAATTTCAATCTTTAATCTAATCAACCCCATCCAAAACTCTTATACACAAACTTTTTTTTGGCAATGATCCAATTAATTTTTTTTGTTTATCAGAGAAGTGTTACTATACAATGATATTTTTTTACTACCACACAATTCACATATGGGTCTCATTACTTACTTGATTGTGTTCACGGTTGAAAATTACTACATTTGGCTTAATTTTCTAAAACGTAAATGCAGATTGTGAAAACGAAAAACATAATGGCAAATAAAAATACATTAAATAAATGTTGTAATAAATTAAGTTCTTGTAAGTACATTTTTTAAGTTGAACAACAAACTTGGACATGACTAAACTATGTCAATGTCTTGAAATTGCAACTCTACGTGAAGTGTCGATGAATTAAGTTTTATTTATCATATGGATGTGAACCGAATATGAATTAGTAATAAAAAAAAAGGATCATGTTCCCTCATTTGCATACTTGGCTCCGAAATCCAAACCTCTCATTCTCCAAATCATACTCAATGTAAAAATTCTGCTGCTGATAATTCCCCAAAATTATAGCAGGGCCCGGCCCGAACCCTTCCTCCATCCCACCGCTCGAAACAATTGTCATGCAAATCACCGATTCATCCAGAAAGGAGAAGTAATCCGCCAACGGCAGCGCCATTTTCGCACCGCCCTTAAATTGGAACGTCAGTTCAGGCAAATCCACCGCCCTTTCGCCGGAGACATTGTAGCAGGGCCGCAGGCCCGACTCCTTCTCCACGGCGGCGGCCCGGCCGTATTTTTTCCCAATCTGCCTCTCAAACTCCTCCGCCACCAGCTCGAACACCTCCTTCTCCATGTAGGTGAAGGTCGTGCCTGAGTCCACGATCGTTCCGCCTCTCCCGTCGGAATCAGGCACCAGATATTTATACGGCGCTTTGACTTTGACTCCGCCGACGGTGATCTTCCTCAGCGTGACGTAGTAGTAATCGTGGAACGCGGCGTTCCCCGACGACGGATTCTTTCGGAATGGAGTGTACTTGATTCCGCCGCCTCTGGCCACGGCGGCGGCGCCGGAATCGAGTACTAAATTGCTGGTGACCGGTTCCCCGTCGAAGCGATGGGAGACGAGGCAGTAGGAGAATTTCTTGAGGCTCATCTGAGCCGGCAGCGACTCCGGTCCGCGGCCGAAGCCGGCAATGCCGGCCGGCTGGCGGTTGGAGAAAATCGAGCAGCCGACGACGAAATTGGCGACCGTTTTATCAGGAAATACTAATGAATCGGATAGGAGCAATCCGCTGGTGGACCCGGACCCGTATTGGATGATGTAGGGCGGGCAGGGCTGGCTGCAGCGGGTGCGGGTTTGGTTTAACCCGCATTCGCTGCAGCGGAGATTGGGGAAAATCCATTTGCATTTAGGGTTTCGGCAGCCGAGGATTTTGGCGGAGGAGGAGGATTTGGGGATGAAAGTGGTGATGTTGGCGGGGTCGATGTCGGCGAAGTTGCAGGAGTTGCAGGAGTAGCGGCGCGTGCATGGGAACCAGAGGAGGCTGCTGCCGGTGTCCATGATGAAGGAGGAGGTCTGCGGCGGCGTGCCGAAGCTGAGGGAGATGGAGTAGCCGCCATAGCCGCGGGGGAAGACTGGGACTGTGGTGAGGGTGGCGTTGGTCTTCTTCAGGTGGTGGGCCCGGGTGGAGGACGCGGTGGCGAGGTGGGCTAGCCTCTGCCATGGGTTAGCGAGCGGCGGCACGGTGGTGGGGGAGAGGGTGAGGGTGAGGGTAGTGGTGTAGGCGGAGGAGAGAGAGAAGAGAGAGAGGAGAGATAGTAAAGGGAGCTGAGGAAGAGACAACATATTTGGATAGCTAGTGTGTTGATATGAGATGTCCATCTAAATTATAAATTGGGAATAGCTTTGGACAATTCATATCTTTATTTTGTTTATTACTTTTCGCTGGTATACATTTATTTTCGATATGCAATTTTAAAAAAATTGTATTATATGAGTTAAGAAAATAGAGAGATGAAAGAGATAATAAATTATAAGAAATGTAAATGATGTTACTATTATAAAATGTACTACTACTATTAAACTGAAAAAATGAGTCTACTATTATGAAACAATGAGAGTATTCAAAGCAACCAAGTAAATTATTAGTTCATTA
The DNA here is from genome assembly GCA_028566235.1 of Salvia elegans. Taxonomy (NCBI): domain Eukaryota; kingdom Viridiplantae; phylum Streptophyta; class Magnoliopsida; order Lamiales; family Lamiaceae; genus Salvia; species Salvia elegans. The sequence continues at coordinate 3,745,526 of JAOWBI010000001.1, read as the reverse complement.
ATATATTCTTGTCTTGTTACGGCTCATTATAATCTTCTCATCAAATAGTTATCGAGTAATATATCAGGATAGAGACTTTTTCCCCTTTGTTTATCCTATTGTTAAATATACTAAAAAACTAAAAGGCACTTAGTTTTCTTAAGATAAAATATAAAATTCGCAACCAAAATAAATTTTTGTGTAGAAACGTGACTATGCTTTACCGACTGTGTGTAATAAGTATAAAAACTTTCAAAAGATTCGAAAAATAAAATAATATTGCGAAATGTGTTGCTTCACAATGAAGAAGCTTGAAGAATAACTATTGAACGTGGAAAGTTCATTTGGGGCCATTGATTTTTTTTGAAGTAGATGTGAGAATATCGTAACTTTAGAAAAAGGCGCGGGGTTGAGTAGTTAGTGCTTCAGGTTGGGTGTTCTATCTAGTCATACGCAAATAATATTCCACATACTTAATTATAGGGATTGAAATTTTAAGTTTTGATTTTAAGAAGACGTTATTACAACCAATTTGTCTTTTTTTTAATTAAAAATATGTTAAATTACATTTATTTATTAGCATCTTATTCTGGATCTTGGATTCGTCACAAATGAAAGTCTAGTATTTTGATATTATCCTTCACAGTATACATAGCTCCGTCAGTGCAACATTATAAAGTGCAACAACTCAATGCAATATTGGAATAAGATTAATTTTTTAGTAAAATTATACTACTAGTACATCACATGTAGTATCACGGTTTCATATTAAAAGATTGTTTTTAGTGCTCTCAATTTTTGTCTATTTGTAAATAGCGTTGATATAGGTTTCATCCAGGTGTTTTATATTGGTTTTGATGAGTCTCTTGACCTATGCTATAGTGACAGAATTTTCAGTAAATACTATAAATTTTTATTCAAAACCCAGATTGTGCTAATGCTAAATAAGTAAGACATTATATCTTGATTGTGATTGAAGGGTTAATTTTAATTATGTTAATTTCGGACCGTTACAATACATGTTTAACGAGAGTATGAAATGTTGAATATTTGTGAATTTAGCCGTTGGATGAAGAAGCGTACGTTTCAATTGTCAACAAATATATTTTTATTTAATTTGATAGGTTTGAAATTCTTCCTCCCGTCTCTCAACCTTACGAAGATGGGAAGTACAGAATACTACTCTTTCCGTTCCATAATAGTGAGACTTTTTTTTCAACATGCGATTAAGAAAATTTGTGTTAAGTGAGTTAAGTAAATAAATAATAAGAAATAGAAAAGGTAGAAAGATGAATAGAGAATAAAGTAAGAAAGAGTAAAATAATAGAAAATATGTATTGACTTTTACTAGAAAATTAAATGAATTCACTATTATAAAACGTACCAAAATAACAAAATGACTTCACTACTGCGAAACGGATGGAGTATATTATGCTAACGACTTCCCAAAAAGATTTTAATTTCAAAAGAAACATCAATGCATATATTTTTATTACACATTTAAAATACATGTGGAAATTAAATAAGATCAATTTAAATAAATAGAAATCAAGGAGCCCTCACATCTTTTTAAATGCAATTTAGAGTCTCCACGACAATGCATTCGTTACCATCTCATCCTTTAGTTATCCATGAACTAAAGGACAACACGTGCAACCATTCATACCTTACTATCCATCAATTAACTATTCAGGACTCCACTATTTCATTTTTTCTTTATTGTATTTTATTCAGGACAATACGCACCATGTCACCCCAGGTGCGTGTCCATGCCGGGACAGGCCAGCCCACCGAGGTGATCACCATTGCGAATGCTCTTATAAGCTCATAACTTTTTGTCAGGACCTTACATTATACTTCATCCATCTACGAATATGAATTTTATTTTTTTGGCATGAGTTTTAAAATATGTGAAATAAAAAAATTATTGAAATGTTAGACTCACTTTTATATATTAGTTTATAATCAATGTATGTGTAACGAGTTAATGAAATGTTGGATGCAATTACCCTATATAATAAAAATAAAATAAGATTTATATTAAAAGACACATAGAGTGATAGAATAGTTAGCAACAATTTAAACATATGAAGTGCTATAGAAAACTTTAGAGTGAGAATCATGGATATTTGCTTCTAAATTCATAAAAATTTGGTAAATTCTAGTTTTACATTTCAAACTTTAAAATTTATTTGTACCCAAACTATTAATTGAAATAGATTTTTTAAATAACAAGAGTTTGGTGTTGGCATGACTTGATGACTTGCTTACGGAACATTATCAATCAAAATGACGTCTGATTGAAGGCAATGAAACAACAACATTTTGTATTAAATTAAATAATTTCATTTATTGTACTCTTTCCCATCTCGTTTCTCATTTCTCTTTTCTCATTTTTTTCCATGCCATCTCATTCTTTCTTAACATAAACTGTAATTCCACAAATGAAATTATTTAATACTAGTATAATACAACATCGTTTGCTATCTAAATTGCGACTTCATTTTCGTCGTCTGATAGCACCATTAAATAAGCCATCAAGCTATATCAAAATTTTAATTGATTGCAAAATCAAAATAAATCAATAGTTCAATAATTTAAATTTAGATTTTAAAGGTGAGATGCAAAACTAGAATTTGGCAAAAATTTAGAAATTATAAAAAAATTACCTAAGAATTATGTTGTAATTCTAATATTATGGAATGAATTTGAAGTCTAATATCCCAATTTAATCCCAACTCATGCCAATATTAAGTAATTGACATAAAATTGCGTATTGTGTTTTAATTTTAAATTTTCCACATGGTAAGTCAAAAGATTAACTAAAATTTAACACTTTTAATTGAATATTTTTATAATGATATTGTAGTAGTACACTTTTTTAACTCTATATTATTTTAATACTCATTCCATTCCATAATAGTGGAGTTATTTTGTCATTTTGGTACGTTCCATAGTAGTGGAGTCATTTTCTTTTTTAGTTCAAAGTGAACACATTTGTTCTCATTTATTTTACTCTCTCTACCTTTTTTATTATTTTTTATTTACTTAATCCACTTAATATAAATTTTTCTTGATTTTCGTGGCGAAAAGAAATGTATCCGGATTTCAATTTTATCACACATTCACACCGGACTAGCAACTTTTACATAACGATTTTGGGCTTGCCAAAGGCCCACAAGCGTAGAACTTTGAAATAGGGCCCATTAGGACAAAAATGGCCTTCTGATGTAAATTTAATTACGTTTGAGTCCCAGGGCGTATTTGCGATTGACTGGATCCCTTCGCGGCCAAAAATTCCCCATTCTTTCCTCATCCATCTCAACCGGCAGTGAACCTGCGACGGCAGCGGCACCACCACCGGAGAAATCAGGTTTTTTATTCCTTCTCAATATATTTTCTCTTGCAAAAGTTTGTTGAAAAAGCTTAATCACCACTTTCCGAAAAATTGCTCGGATGTGATTATTAGCCCTAATTACGCCTTAACATTCATCCCGAGCCTCGATTTCTTAATAATCAGCGTCTCCTCTTTTTTATGCCTAATGATTACTTGGCGTGGTTGATAGAGTGGTGATTTGGAGCTTGAATTATTGTTTGTGGTGCGGCGCTTCATGAATTTTGAGCGGAATGGCAAACTATTTTGGAAAAGGGGTGCCGACGAACGGGTCTGTTTATGTCTGCAACTTACCTTTTGGTACTGATGAGACAATGTTGGCCGAGCACTTTGGCACCATTGGCTTGCTAAAGGTATTAACTTATAGTCTTATATTCATTTATTGGTTTGGATTTTGCCCTTGGATTATCATTTAATAGTTTTATCCATGCTACATTCTTTGATGTATGTTTTACAAACATAACTGTTGAAGTTGTTTGGATAGCATGCATGAGACCTTTAATTTACTGTTGGTTCAAAAGCCTTGATCATTATTTGTTACAAATGCCAAAGTTCATGTTTATGCATTTTGCATATTAATGGGCTTGTGTGTGCGTTTCCTTGTGAGTGGTCATTTGTTGTCTGACTGAAGTGAATTTCTGCTCCATAGAAAGACAAACGAACAGGCCGTCCAAAGATATGGCTATACCATGATAAAGTGACAAACGAGCCCAAAGGAGATGCCACGGTCACTTATGAGGATCCTCATGCTGCACTGGCTGCTGTCGAATGGTTTAACAACAAAGATTTTCATGGAGCCACAATTGGAGTCTTTATGGCAGAGTCAAAGAATAAGGACGACACCGTGAATCATGTTGATGACCAAACTATTGTTAGTGATGTCAATGATTTGGAGGAAGGATCCTTGGATCCAAATGATGGGAGCGGAAGAGGTAGAGGGCGAGGGGATGCTGGGGGGAAGTCATGGCAACAAGATGGAGATTGGTTGTGCACGAATACAAGGTCTGTGATGCAATTATTGGTGAGCTGCTCATACTTGCTCTTCTGCTATCTGTTTATGTGACAGCTAGACACTGTTTGTGCAAACAATATCTTACATTAATTGGTGGACAGTTGTGGCAATGTGAACTTTGCATTTCGAGGTGTGTGCAACCGCTGTGGAACTGCACGCCCTGCGGGAGCCTCTGGTGGAGGAGCAGCAGGTGGTGGCCGAGGAAGGGGTCGTGGTAGTAGTGATGCAGGAGGGCCTGGCCGTGCAGTTGGCGCTGCTGGAGGCGGCCTTTTTGGTCCAAATGATTGGTCTTGTCCAATGTAAGACTATTAACACCCCCCCACCCCCCCCCCCAACACACACACACAAAAAAAAAAAATTTGTCCAAGAAATAGTATCTACTTGATGCTAAATAAACAACTATTGTCACCACTTACTTAAATGATGCTTGGAGATAAATTTTATAAAATTTTGGATCTAAATATTTTCCTTTAAGATGTTTGGGACTTGGATTTCCAATGTAGTCTGGCTCCATCTATAGAGTTTGTTGGATTGTATGGATTATTTAGGAAGTTGTAAGAACACACCTGAGTAAGTTAGTTATCATGGCAGTACATATTTCTCTTGGTTCTTGATGAGTGCAAGTATTGCTTATGAATAATTGCATTTGGTTTTCTTCTTCTGGTGCCTACTTTGTTATATAAGCCTCCTATGTTCTCTATTTTACCATGGGTGATGCTTATGCTCTTTTTCTTCAAATTTGCAAGACAATGCCTGCCATTCTACTTAGTTCATATATTGATGATTCAGGTGTGGAAATATTAATTGGGCAAAACGCACAAAATGTAACATCTGCAATACCAATAAACCTGGGACTAACGAGGGAGGTGTGAGGTAAGTGGATATTTTGTTCTTATCTTTTCTTTTTTAATTCCTTTATTATTGCATATGGCGCAAAGCGAATACAATGATTTTGAACATATAATATTAAATCCAATCCTATGCTATATGCCAACCCCCCCTAGTCTTTGAGTCACCAAAATTTTATATGATTAGTTGCTTTCCTCAGGTAAAATCATTCAATCAGTCCAGATCTTATGGAACTATATCTTGTTAATATTCAAGGAAGAACGGTTAGAATTTTGAAACAGGATCTATTTTCTCAATTCAGTCCCTGAAATTATATCTGTCGTTATTCCAATTGCCTAGTGAGTTGGTTTTAAAAAAAAAACTCATACAACTAAGCATGTTACCCTTTTATCATCACCTTGAGCCGATGCCCCTTTAGCTGTATCCGCATTTGAGCTTTCCGGAAAAGAGCTTTCGAGTGAAAAGAATCTCTTGAAAAGTAGCAGCTTAAAAACTCCTACAACTCAGCATGTTACCCTTTTATCATCACCTTGAGCTGACTTTCTTATTTCTTCTTGATGCTCACTTGGCTGTTGAATGAAGGAGTGGAAGCTTTTCGGTTTCTTTGTTCTTGTATGTGCTTGTCTTAACTGAATACTGATCTTATTTGAGAGTTGATTTTGATATAGAGGGGGACGTGGTGGAGGGTACAAAGAGCTGGATGAAGAAGAGATAGAAGAAACAAAAAGGCGCCGACGAGCAGCTGAAGAAGTAATTATCAATCTTCATTAGAAGTATGGCCCAGTTTCAATCGATGTAACCTAAATGATATTCGTGATTACAGGATGATGGTGAAATGTATGATGAGTTTGGCAATCTTAAGAAAAAGTTCCGTGCAAAAACACAAGCTGAAACAACTCAGGCTGTTCCTGGAGTTGGCCGCGCAGGATGGGAGGTCGAGGATATAGGTATTAACCTATCTGATGATAGCATACCATTTTTTGTCTTTAGCACACACTTCATCAACCTCCAACTCGCTTTATTTTAAGCCATAGTGTTTGCTCAATTAATTGATTTCAAAATATCGTTGTGGTGAGAAAAACGGACATGGATGCTCACTCCAAAAAGCTAGTAGCCAATCCACTAAATGCTCATCTTACAATTGTCTTTGGCTATGTCGCAGCAGGTGACAAGGATAAGAGAGAGAGAAGCAAGGATAGGGGAAGAGATCGTGATGATAGGGAGAGGGACAGGTATAGAAGTAGAGATTATGATAGGCACAGGGAGAGAGATCGAGGTTACGAGTATGATCGGGACCGAGACTACGGGCGGGAACGAGAGCGTGATCGAGACCGTGGTAGGTACCGTTGAAACTTTTGGCTTCTGGGAGTGCTATGACTCTTAATCATATTTGTTTACTTAGTATGGATTGTGATGGTTGCAACTTTAGACCTTATGTTTACGCTTATTCATGATCTCGGCTGTGTTTACAACACAAAATGTGTGTTTTTGTAATGGAATTTTGGATGCAAACCGATGGGTTTATGTATGCATGATGCTTTGTGATCTACAAATTGCAACTTAGCACTCATCGTTCTTCTATAATTTGTTTTAACTTATTTTAATTTCGAATTGCATTGCGTAGTCTGCCAATTCTACTTGAATATGGTGATATCCGCCATAGCTCCTAACCCAATAATATTACTTCTTCTAGTACCGGGTTAAAGTGAGTTCGGACTTCGTAGTCTGTCGTATACAAGCAATTATTCGGATTGAATGCATGCTTTTTCAATATAGTAACTCTAATACAATTAAACTCATGTTGGCCAGTGCCTTAAGCATTGTCCGGCCACGAAGGGAAAAGAATGAGACTTTCGTTTCTGTTCTGTTTTGCATTTGGA
>JAOWBI010000001.1:3282161-3292389 GCA_028566235.1 Salvia elegans | reverse complement strand
AATAAAGGTCAGTCTTTTCTAGATCAAATTTGATAGAGAGAAAAGGGTAGAGTGATTTTGTAATTTTGATACTTCAGAAGCAAATGTGATATTTGTGGAATCTCCAATTGGGGTGGGATTCTCCTACACCAACACTTCCTCTGATTTCAACAATATAGATGACAAATTTGTAGGTAATGTCTCCACTCATGAATAGTATATATACAAAACAAAAGCTTCCCATTTGAACTGAGGAGACTTAACTGTAATTACATGTTTCCCTCAGCCAAGGATGCCTACATCTTTTTACTAAAATGGCTCGAAAGGTTTCCGCATTTCAAACATCGCGACCTCTTCATATCGGGGGAGAGCTATGCCGGTCATTACGTGCCTCAGCTAGCCGAGCTAGTGTTCGACAACAACCAGGACACACACAACTATCCCTACATCAATCTCAAAGGCTTCATTGTCAGTACATATTATTCACTATCCTATATTTTCTTCTTATGATCATTTTTGTATGATAAGGCATTAACAATTGCAAAATTCGAGGTTGGAAATCCGGAGACGAACGACTACTATGACTACAAAGGATTGCTAGAGTATGCGTGGAGCCATGCGATTATATCAGACGAAGAATTTGATAAGGCGAAACTAGCATGTGATTTCAAGCTCGAACACTGGTCTGGTTCCTGCAACGAGGCCATGGCTCTAGTGTTCGATCATTACACCGAGATAGACATCTACAACATCTACGCCCCTTCTTGTCTCCTCAACACCACCTCCTCGTTTGATAACGTTGTATCTAGGCCAACCGATTCCTTACTCACTGCGGTATAATATCTGTCCTATTTGAAATGTCTCATTTTCCACTTTAGGATCTAATATAAACCTTCCCATGTCCAAAAGAAATTACACATTTCAAATGGGAGAATGAGGCCGGGGCCGGGAGGGTACGACCCCTGCTTCTCTAGGAACGACGAGGTGTATTTCAATAGGAAGGATGTGCAAGACGCGCTCCACGTCAGCACCGGGGGGCTGGCTCATGGGGTGAAATGGAAAGAATGCAAGTGAGTGATAAAGCTTTTTTTTTTTTTTTTAATTTTATTATTTTGGACATTGTTGTAGTAACTTAGGATAAAAATGTGATGTGTTGCAGTGATTCATTGTTTAGAGCATACAACTACAGAGTATTTTCAGTCTTGCCAATATACAAGAAACTCATTAAAGGAGGCCAAAAGATTTGGATTTACAGGTAATAAAAATTTACATTCTTGATTTTTCGAAGTTGTTACCCATTTTATTATTCTGGGTTGTCCACGATTTATGAAACCATTTACTTAATTCCACTTTCTAGTCACTTTCTCCCTTTACTTTTCTTTACAAAGTCAAATAATTTCTTAAAATCCGTGCTGAGTCAAAATGACTCTTTAAATGGTGGACGGATGGAGTACTAAATTTGGGATTGTTACAGTGGAGATGCGGATGGGAGAGTGCCGGTTATAGGTTCGCGCTACTGCATCGAAGCTCTCAATTTGAGCGTGAAGACGCCGTGGACCACTTGGTTCGATGATCAACAGGTTAGTCCAAGACTAACCAGAGTAATGAGGTCCAATCTGCATAAATTCTCGATCTTTGATTTGTGGATTGTAGGTAGCAGGGAGGATGGTGGAGTATGAAGGTGGATTTAGCTTTGTGACAGTGAGAGGGGCAGGCCATCTTGTGCCTCTTAACAAGCCTAAACAAGCTCTCTCCCTCATCAAATCCTACTTGTATGGTCACCCTCTCCCTACACATAGATGATCAATTATTTGTATTTACCTAGATTTCATTTTGGGACATGTTGTCACATGGTTTATTTCAAACCTAGTTATTTTAAGGATAGTGTGCTATTCAGAAGAATATGATGCAAATGAGAAAGGGAATGGAATGGTGATTTGATACTCTCCCCGTCCGCGAATAGGAGTTCCATTTTTCCATTTTGGTCCGTCCACGAATAAGTGTCCCGGTTCATAATTACCATAATAGTAAAGATGTTCCACATTCCACTTAATGCCTTCCACTCATATATCTTTTAAAACTAATATATACAAGTGAGACTTATATTCCACTAACTTTCTTCCACCCAATTTTTTTAATATTTCTTAAAACCCGTACCGAAAAGAAATGAGACTCTTATTCGCAGACGGTGGGAGTATTTATACTTCATCTCATTTCTATGTTTTGTATATATGATTTTTACATGACTTGTAAGACATAATATATACTCCCTCAGTCCACCATTTAAATAGTAATTTTGACATGACACGAGTTTAAGAAATGTTTGACTATGTAAAGAAAAATAAATCGAGAAAGTATATGAAATGTGAGACCTATTTTTAGTTTTAGAGTATCCTCAACCATGCTCTTTCACGGAGAGCATGCTCTTCACTATTCATTGGTCCCACCCCACTTTTATTCATATTTTATTCCTTACCATTAGCTAAGGCACAATATCCACAATCATGCTCTTCACTATTAATGGGTCCCACTATTTTATTATTCAATTTTAAAGCTATAATTACTAAAAACATTTCATTAATAATAAAACTTCATTAAAAAAAATTCCAAAAATGACATTACAGGTTCCTAAAAAATTAAAACTTACTATATAATTTAAATCCTAAAAATTTAAGAATACATAATTCAAATGCGTCATAGTTAAAAAAAATAAAAAAATTATTCTTCCTCCGCGGTGGCGGTATGTTCAAACGAGACATAAGGAGCGCAATTGTTTGATGATGTGTCGCTCGATCTGACGGCGACCATATGGGAAATATCGGCCGTTGTAGCAACGTACAACATTCCAAATAAAATAGTTGTGGAAGAATCGGGGGCTATTCGATTTGGTCCGTCTCGTCCCCTTCCACTCGCTTGGTTTCGTCCGTCTCGTTCCCTTCCTCTAGACATACTTGAATTGGAAAAAAAAAATATTTGAAAGAAAGTTTGGTTTGAAATAAAAAATTGGTTGATGAATGCGGGTATTTATTTATAATTTGGATGGATTTAGAATTAAAAAAAAGTGAAAAAAGTAAAAATAAAATGAAAAAAAGGGTAATAAACAGTTCTATTTTAGGAGTGCGAAAAAGACTTTCTTAATTTATTCAAATTTTTTTATGAATTAAATGCATTAAATTGACGCTCACTCGCCGGGGGGCGAGTGTGCTCGTGCCGCAACGGCGAGCTCGTCGTGTGCGGTGCCGACGGCACGAGCTGCTCTTAGTTAAGAGCACCAATTGTGGATGATGTTAATGGTATAATGGGTTGCGAGTGTAAAAAATTAGTTGAATGTGAGATCCACGTAGCAAAAGTGAAAAAAAATAAATGGTAAATCCTGAATAACCAAAAATAACAAAATGATTTTTTAAATGGTAGACAAAGAGATTATTAAAATTACTTTTATTATATTCCATTCATAGCACGTAAATTATTGATTAAAATTGTGAGATGTAACGAAAACCTTACCTAGTTCCTAAGCCTCAATGCACCAACCGAAAATAATTTTCCAAAAGTCAAAAGCAAAAAGGTTAATATCCCAAAAACCAAGAACCAACAGAAACACACAATAACTACCAACTCTGCAGCATATTTCAATGGTAAAAAAACCAAGAAACACTAACTACATACAAAATGAACAAGAAAACATATTTAAATTTCAAAATTGTAAATTGCTATCCAACACATCATTCATATGTTGAGCTGCTTTAATAACTCCAATCCTACTAAACAAGCTTCTAACCAAGAAACTCCAAAGTGAAAAATTTGGCATAATCCCATCACTCATCATTCTTTCAATATAAACACTAGCTGCGTCTAAATCAATATACTCACACACCCCACAAATAAGGCTACTATAGCCGACGATATCCGGTTTCAACCCGATCTTCCTCATCATCTCCAAAACCCGAGCTGCAGACTCGATCATACCTCGCTTGCAGTAGCCGTGGATGAGCATATTCATCGTAAATTCATTGGGCTTCAGTCCCTCGACCACCATTCTCGCGACTAGCTTCCACGCCTCCTCGAGCTTCCCACACGTGCACAGCCCGTGAACAATGGTGTTGTAAGTGACCGTGTTGAGTTTCACGCCCCGTTGCTCCATTGCAGAAACGAGCTCAAAAGCACGCCTGTCGTTGCCGGCCTTGAATAAACCGTCCAAGAGCTCGTTGTATGTGGTCACATTAGGTATGCAGCCGTGTGTCTCCATCTCATCGAACAACTCCATAGCCCAATCAACTTTGCCTCTATCACATAAGCCTTTGATCAAAACGTTGAAAGTAACCGTGTTGGGAGAGCACTTGTCTCCCTTCATAGTTTCAAGAAGATCATAAGCTTCGTTGAACATGGAGTTTCTGCAGAGTGCATCCACCATGCTCGTGTACGCCACAACATTGGGACGACACCCACGAGATACCATCTTGTTCCACACCTCGGACGCACCAACCAAATCCCCCATTCTTGCACACCCGTTGATTAGGGTTGCGTATGTTGTGACATTCGGGCAACACTCATTTGCCTCCATTTCATCAAGAAGAGAGAACGCATCTTTCATATTCCCACCCAAGCATAAGCCGTGAATGAGCGTGTTGAATGTAACCTCATTCGGCAAAATCCCATCACTCAACATACGACTCAAAACATCATAAGCCTCTAGAAATCTACCCCTCAACGACAAGCCCTTTATTAAAGAAGTAAACGTTTGAGTATTCGGATCACACCCTCGAACAAACATCATGGCTAAGATAGCAAATGCGGCCCCAAAATCACCCGAATCAGACAAGAAATTCAAGACAACACTATACGTCCTAACATTAGGCCTAACACCCCTGTCCACCATCTCATCCAACAACTCCAACGCCACCTTGATCTTCCCCTCTCGACAATAACCCCCAATCAACACGTTATAAACAGGCAAACATGGAACCAATCTCAAAACCAAATCCCTAGCCTCTCCAACTCTACCATCTCTACACAAAAACGACACAACAGTTGTGTAACTCACATCATCAGGCTCGCACCCTTTACCAGACATCTCCTCAAGCAACCTACGAGCACCGCTAAAGCTATTGTTCTTGCAGAGCACCTTCAACAGGATGTTATACGTATAAACATTAGGCTCCAATCCACCTCTCTTCATATCGCCATACAACCGAGTAATCAAACGAAACCTATCCTCACACAGCAACGCATCCAACAGATGATTGTAAATCCTAACCGTTGGATCACAACCAAACTCACAAATCCTATAAAACGTCTCCAACACCTGCTCAGACGCCCCTACTCTACTATAAGACTTGATCACACTAATAAACAAATCTTCAGAACAAGCAATACCTTCCAATTTCATCTGTTCCAGAAGATATTGCACAGCATCTATTTGCCCCTTGAGCCCTAGCTTTTCAATCATAGCTCTATAAGTTGAAGGGGTGTGCTTGAAACAGTTGGAATTGGATATATATTTGAAATAATCCAATGCCATCATGATATCCTTTTCATTATTCAACCTTTTCAACACCTCACATTCCTCAATAAAAACTGAATCTTTGCTATGAGTATTGTTTTGTGATTGAAAATCAAATTTGGGGTTGGAGCTGAGAACAAAAGGAATTGAGGGTTTATGGAATTTTAACAGAAGAGAGCGGCCCTCTTTCAAATACATTATTTCGAATTCAAGTTTAAACTGAAGAAAGGCGAGCAAAATTAGGGCAAATTCGAAGAAAATTGGAATACAACTTACGTTTCCCCCTGCGAAAACAAGCTAATTCAGACTAAAATTATCGACAATTGAACTAATTGGGTTAACAAATTGAAGTGTTCGTAAAAAGATTGGCTTTTTAAGCTGCAAACAGAGAAATCGAAAGAAGATGAAAAAGAATGAAGAAAAATGAAAACAAGAAGACACATACTGACCTCGGTCGCGAGAGCAGAAGCTCTGTTTCTCTTTTCATTCGCTATTATTTATTCACTCATTTAAATCATAAACTTTTTATTGTTAAATAATAACACGCAATTTTAAAAGTGTGAACTGTTTCAATAAGTTGGAAACCACTACCTCCATCCCCTAAAATTTGTCTCACTTTGATCCGGCACGAGTTTTAAGAAATGTAATGAAAAGTACGCTGAAAAAGTTAGTGGATTGTGGATCCTACTTTTATATACTCCCTCTGTCCCATTCAATATGACCACCTTTCCTTTTTTATTTGTCCCAATCAAGATGACCACTTTCTAATTTTGAAAATAACCTATTCTCTCCTCTCTCCTCATTAAAATATTCAACTACATTTTTTCTCTCTACTTTATTCCACCTAACAATACTTCATAAAATCCCGTGCCACTCAAGAATGTGGCCATCTTGAGTGGGACGGAGGGAGTATTAGGGCTTGTTCACCTTTGAACTTGAGATAGCCCAAGAAATCAAATCTGGGTTTGTGTATTCAGCATGGGCCCACAAAAATGAAAAAATATGTTGTTGTTCGGCTTATTTGTCCAAAACCCATTCCTGTATCCAACATTGACCAACAATTAGAATAATAATTAATTCTTTTTGCTCAAATGTCGAAAAAGTCCTCAACATTGGAACCCTAGTTTTTATTCACCATCACCATCTCAATGCGGGAAAAAAAGCGGGAAGCATACGGTGGGAGCACAGGGCGATTTTCCAGAAAGTTCACAACAGAGGGTGCAATTGTTGAATTTTGGCTTGAAGAAACTGAATTCAACAGGTGCGTCGTGCCCTACTCCACTGCTTGGTGTTTGTATTTGTCTTCAACCACTTCTTCAAATTTGTTTGTGCTGAAATATTTGCCGCAAAACGTATAGAGGCGTAAGCACTGGCCGGAGTTGTTTATGCCCTAGTTTCTTGAAATTACTTTGAATTATTTTTCCATTAAAAATGTATGCATTTTGTTTTTGTCTATTTGATTACTGGAATAATGGATAAAGGGACGAGGTCGTTTATAGCACAAAATTGTGAATGATGTTGTTAGGTTCATTTTTGTAGTTATCATGTCTCAGTCAACGCACTTCGGTTGTGGATCAACAGTGGCCAGCTAAGGTGAGTAGTTTGCAAATCAATTATTGAAGAATTTTCAAAGCACCTTTTTTTTATTTTAACCATGTTAACATTATGCCTTTCGTTGCTTCCCATTTTCTGTGCGCAAAGGGGGTACCCACTCTGTGCGAACGAAGTACCGAAAAGGGGAGCGCAGTCGGCGTATGTGGACAACACGTTAAGAAGATATATTGGCTTCTTCTTTGATTGAGCTGGTCGCTAAAGGGTGGAAATCTGACAACGGTTTTCGAGCTGGTTATCTCGGGCGTATCAAGCAATGTCTGCGCGAGGCATTCCCCAATACTGATGTTACGGCTACCCCCCACATTAACTCAAAGATTGGTGCGTGGAAAAAGAATTACAAGAGTCTTTCTCAAATACTATCGAGGAGTGGTGTGGGCTTCACTGCTGACTTCAAGATTGATTGCGATGACGAGCAGTGGGAGCAGATCGTCAAGGTAAATCCGTGTGAATGAACTTAATATTCGTCTAATATTAAGCTTGAACATTCTGGTTAATTGAGCTTTATAGTTGGCATCTCAGCTTGACAGTAATGCCAAAACAATGCGCGATAAGGCCTGGAATTATTGGGATCAGTGGGTGCTTATATTTGGGAAAGACCGTGCAATTGGGACCGGTGCTGAAGAAATCGTTGATGCTGCCCGATCACTCCAGCAGCAAAATGTTGCTGACAGTGAGAACTACTCAAATGACTACTATGTGAACATGGAAGATATACCTCAGGAGGACAACACTCAGCCACAACCAACCCTGACACTTGAGAACTACGAGGAAAGCACTGGTTAGAGTGAAAGCACTCTGCGTAACAGCAACAAAGGTGGAAAGAAGCGCAAAATAATCTATTCTGATGATTCAGCTCTAATGGAGTTCCTTGGTAAGTTACATGCTGACACTAACACCCGTCTGGAGATGATATCGGCTAGGATTGGGTATGAGTTTGATATCGGAAAGGCGAGGCATGAAGTATTTGATAAACTTGGAAGTGTTGTGAGATTGACCCTTGCGCAGAGGTATGATCTTTGTGACATACTGTGTGAGAAGACGCAACGCCTTGAGATCTTCATGGGCATGCCGGTCGAATCCAAACTAGGCTACATCCTCAGGTTTCTCAATCAGAATTAGATCTCGAGGTCAATCAGTTTGCAAGCTGGTGGTCGATTCCTCCTGACTTTGGTGACAACTATTCGGTCTGTTATAATATATTAGCTAGAAGACTCTTTGCACTTAGTTTGTAATTTCAGACTCTCACTTGATGTGTGTTTTGTATGTGCCCCTTTGTTGCACCTATTAAGACCATCCGTCCTACTGGGTCGGCTCTTTTTGTAATGGTGCTTATGAACTTGTGTGGTTCTATTTTATGTTGTAGATGTAGTGTAGATTCTGTGCAAAATTTCCATAGTATGTTTAAGTTTTTGAATCACTTTTTGTAAATCCATTAAAATTGGAAATGGATACAATAGCCAATATTTGGTGATATGCGAATAACATAGACACAATAAATCCATGCCCAATAGTTACACTTCATTCCATGGTTCTATTTCAACATGAAAACCCAATACTTGGTGACCTACAAACAACATACCCACCATAATATTTAGCTACTCCATTCCATGGTTCGGTTACAACTTCAAACACCATACGATTTTTTAGGAACACAAAATGTTACATACGCATAATTAGAGAGGCATATTGGAATCAAGACAAAATATGGTGGAGTGCAATACTACTAATTTTTAGCACACAGCTTAATATTTTATATTAGTTGGTCTCGCACGTGCCTCCTAGTCGAGGTCGAATCTTCAAAGTTCAGGATGGCGCCACCATGCAGCCGGAGAGGACGACGCACATGAACTTGTGATAAGACTTCTGAGGAGTTCCACCCGCTTGGACTAGTGCTGAGTTTGTGGGATACTTCTTGCCCTTAGCCACACGGTTCACTACAACTACATCTGCTCCGGCATTGATAAGAGGATTGGGTGGCTGGTTGGTCGATTCACGGTCAGAAACACCACTCTCGTCGACGAAGAGCTTGCGTTTGACCTTGGAGGTAGGGACGATAGCGGGTGAATTAACTTCCTCATCCCCATCTCCATATGGTTCGACCACGGTTGTGTCGGAGATGGGGATCACTGTCGGAGACTGCTCCAATTTGACGTCGTCCATGCCGAAAAGCATTGCAAGCTTACTGAATATTGGCTTATGCTCGTAGTAGTATGCTCTTGCATACGTGTTTTTCTGAAAAAATAATGGTGTATTACATTTATTTTATATCTATAAACCATGCGACCAAAACAAACAGAAGGAAAAAAATATATTGGTGATCATACCTCGAAGATCTTCTTCCAAACATCATCATCAGCGGTCACGATCTTCTCGGGCCTGTTCTAGTGCGTTCCTTGGTGAGCGGTGACCTCCTTGAAGGTCCGGTAACGCAGCAACAAGATCTTAACATGCGTTTTCAAGTCCCACTCAATATAACTTGTACACAGCTTCCTTTCTATTTCTTTAATGGCAGTGAGCAAGAAATAGCTAGGGAACTCATCGAGAGTCCACATAGTCTCATTCTTCAGGTGAATTAGTGTGTCTACCAACACATCATCGCCTTCGGGAGTCCACAGACCTTTGTACAAAAACTGAGTTTGACGAGGGATGTTCATAGTGAAAACCGAACGGCTATTTTTTTGATATGATAATTTGATGAAGGGTTTATTGTCTGTTGCTATTTGGCTTTCAATTTATAAGTGGATTTCATAGCTAATAAATTTCAGTTCCTTTATATTCATAAATTATACTCAGTGCCTCAACCAGTTCTTCATTAATGAAGAGGTGACGCCTAAATAGTCAATTCTAATGCCTATACTCCTGAAAATGTATGTTGTGCTGTCATAACTTCTTTGAAGAGGTAGTTCGACGTCTCATTTATTGGAGGAACAACTCAAATATAGCTTGGAAACAAATCTTAAAACTAGTTTGCTGTAGATCATCTCCGCCGAAAGCAACCATCGAATCATGGCTGCGAATGAAACAACCACAAACAACGAGTACGTGGTTGAAAGAGCAGGTTTTCGGTGTTGTATTAATGCAAGGGTGTATCCAACTGATCAGGATGAAAATCCCAACCCAGCTGAGTCGTTGGCA
>JAOWBI010000001.1:2639200-2649340 GCA_028566235.1 Salvia elegans | reverse complement strand
GGCTTAATTATGATTAAACGCATGAAAATAGAATTAAATTAGTACTTCCTCCGTCCCAAGAAAGTTGAGTCGTATTCCTTTTTAGTCCGTCCCAACAAAATTGAGTCATTTCCTTTTTTAACAAAAGACAAAACATCTAATCATACTTACTTTATTCTATCATTTACTTTACTCTCTCTTATTTTTTCTACTTTTTTTATCTCTTTTATTTATTTAATATAAATTTTTAATCTTGGTGCCTAAAAGTTTTGTCAACTTTTTTGAGAAGGAGGGAGTACTATGTAAGAAAAGAATCTCCGACAAAGTCAAAGAATCACATCGCCACATTCTCTTTCAATTTCTTAGATTCCTAGTAAGCAAGCTCCAAAGTCAATGGATGCAACCAATAGCAAACTCAAGCATGAAGCATCCTTTTCCCACTACATTAGAAAAGATTTAAACTTGTTCACAACAAGGCATTAAAAATCCAAGCTTGAGCGCCAATCTCTCCCACAGTTAAATGCAGATTCACATGCCATAACCAAGATTTTGATGCTATATTATCCCAATATCTCATTGAAATAACCTCCAAAATATAGAAACTAAAGCGTAGTTGGTCACCTATTTGATAGCAAAGGATCCCACTATCCTAAACCGATCATACCAAAATGGAGGTGTCCAATGGAGCAGAAGAGACTTGTCAAAAGAAGTTTGCACTTCCTGTGGACTCTGAGCACAAATCCACCGAGTTCAGGCTGTTCTCCGTGGCAGCGCCTCACATGCGGGCGTTTCATCTATCGTGGATATCTTTCTTTGCCTGTTTTGTCTCTAGTTTTGCTGCTCCGCCTCTGCTTCCAGTCATCCGCGACAATCTTGGCCTAACTGCAACCGACATTGGGAATGCAGGCATAGCTGCTGTTTCCGGTGCAGTGTTTGCCAGGATTGCCATGGGGACAGCCTGTGATCTGTTCGGGCCTCGCCTTGCCTCTGCCGCTCTTACCCTTCTTACTGCACCAGCAGTTTACTGCACTGCCATTGCCAATTCTCCCACCTCCTTCCTCTTTGTCCGCTTCTTCACTGGCTTCTCCCTAGCCACTTTCGTGTCAACGCAGTTCTGGATGAGCTCGTTGTTCTCGTCTAAAGTTGTTGGGACAGCCAATGGCGTGGCCGGAGGGTGGGGGAACCTAGGTGGTGGAGCAACTCAGCTGATCATGCCTCTGGTGTTCAACTTGATTGAGCGTATAGGCGCGACACAGTTCACAGCTTGGAGGATTGCCTTCTTCGTCCCTGGTCTGTTTCAGACTCTTTCTGCATATGGAATTTTCTTCTTAGGCCAAGATTTGCCAGATGGGAACTACTCTCAGCTCCACAAATCAGGAGATAAGCACAAGGATAGTTTCAAGAAGGTTTTATATCACGCGGTCACAAATTACAGGGGATGGATCCTGGCACTGACCTATGGCTACTGCTTTGGTGTTGAGTTGGCAATAGACAACATAATCGCACAGTACTTCTACGACAGATTCAACGTGAGCCTCCACACCGCGGGGATCATAGCAGCCAGTTTCGGATTAGGAAATCTCTTCTCCAGGCCGGGAGGAGGAATCCTATCAGATATTGTGGCAAACAGGTATGGAATGAGGGGCCGGCTGTGGACTCTTTGGATCGTGCAGACATTAGGAGGCGTCTTCTGCATCCTTTTGGGGAAAGTAGGATCCCTTGGGGTATCAGTAGCAGTCATGCTCATATTCTCCGTATTCGTTCAAGCAGCGTGTGGCCTCACCTTCGGGGTTGCACCTTTTGTATCAAGAAGGTACGATCAGTAAAAAAAGTATGAACTTCGAAAATCTCAAGTGACCTCATAAACTAGAATATGGTTTCTTGGCAGGTCACTAGGGTTCATATCAGGGATGACAGGTGGTGGTGGGAACGTGGGGGCGGTTCTAACTCAGGTGATCTTTTTTAGAGGATCACACTACACTACAGAAACAGGTATAACCATGATGGGGGTGATGATAGTGTGCTGCACCCTAGTGATCATGTTGATACACTTCCCACAATGGGGAGGGATGTTGTGTGGGCCGTCTTCAAAAGGCGCCACGGAGGAAGATTACTACCTGTCTGAATGGACTGTGGCAGAGCAGGACCGGGGTTTCCACTCCGCCAGCTTGAAATTCTCGGAGAACAGCAGAAACGAAAGGGGCAAACGAGTACAACCACCACCTGCACCAACTCTTGCCACTCCAAATGCATATGTCTAAAACAAACCACTGGACAACTCAAGAATATATGTTGTTTGCTTTTGTACTATAGCCTAGACTCCGATTCTGTAAAAAACATCTTCTTTCTAAATTCAACTATATGTTGTGTTTGTATTATGCTGGAAATTAATCCCCAAAATCACGAACACAAAACAGAAGAAGATGTTGAGATTTTGATATTTTTAAGTCCCTGGAATACTGCATAGCCTATATAGGTATGTAAAAACCTTTTATAATTTTAAGTTGGATGAAATACAGAAACCAATTGATCGATCCCATTATCATACTCCACAATGCTGTTACTTTTCCATCAATAAATCAATAAGCATAAACACACACACGAATTTCAACTAAGCAAAATATGTTAAAACTAGAGAGAAAACGAAGGAATTTATTTTGGGGCAATAGTTAGAGCTCCCTTCTTCTTCTTATTCTTCAGCTATTAAGAAACCATTCTGATCATGTGAACAAGGAAAGGTAAATAAAAAAGAATTTATCATCCATTTACTTTCTCAAAAAGAGAAATATACTCTTTTAAAAAATAACATATTCTAAAAGAAAAAGGTATATAGAAAGGTACATAACTTTTTTAAAATAAAATAATAGTATAAAATGCATTAAAAAACATAAAGTGTAATACCTTTTCATATGTCTCTCCCTTGAAGAATGATTTTTAATGAAAAGAAGACAGTCATAAGATTTTACCTCTCAATTGATGGAGAGATACCTCTTCAAAATGAGAAAAGATATAATACTTTCTCATATACCTTTTTTATTAGAGAATAAATTTTTATGAAAAAAATAAATAAATATGATAGTCATGTGACTTTACCATCTCATTTACCTCTCCCGTTGGAGATACTATAACGCATCAACTGAAAATAAATGCAGAAATAATGTTGAAAATCTTAGAATAGCAAGGGATGGAAACCAAGGAATACTTGCATTCAACTTCTTTTCTTTTTATTTAGTCAAGAAATCGCACGTTATCTCATGACCAGTTTGGTGAAGATTTTTCGAATATCAAGTATTCAAAACATATGAGAACCGACTTCAATTTTTATGAGTGGACCGTGGACCCCACCAGTTTGGAAGACACAGTTTTGCAACTTAGAAAATCAAAGTCAATCTGCCCATCATTATTTCCTCGCAAATGAACTAAGCATAGATAAATCCAATATATGTATACATAGTTTCAATACATCCCAATCCAATGCAATAAAAAAATGTCATCATCAAGCTCAATCCTCTTGATCCTTGTACTAATCGTATCCAACACGAAACAATCACTCTGCGAGCCAAGAGCCACAGAGGCGGCTCAAATATGCAGCAACGAAACAGCGCCGGAATCCGACCGGCAACTCTTCGTCCCTAATTTCCTCGCCAGCATGGCTTCCATCACACCGGAGGTAGCGAGGCGAGGACACGGAACCGTCATAAACGGGACGGGAAACAACACCGTCTACACCATGGGCGAGTGCATGAAGGATCTCTCCCAAAACGACTGCAACCTCTGCTTCGCCCAGTGCAAGACCGACATCCTGAGCTGCCTCCCTTTCCAGAGGCTCACCAGAGGCGGCAGGCTCTTCTACGACGGCTGCTATCTCAGGTACGATGATTACATGTTCTTCAACGAGAGCTTGAGCTCCGTCGATAGAACCGTCTGCGCCGCCGCCGATTTTGCCGGGAATCGGACTCTCTTTAAGGATAACGTTTCCAAGTTGTTAAGGAACGTGACTGCGGTGGGCCCCACGAATAACGGTTTTTTTACTGGATTTGTGAATGATGGGAATTTGAGTGTTTACGGATTGGCTCAGTGTTGGGAATCTGTGAGAGGGAGTGGCTGTGTGGATTGTTTAGAGGATGCAGTTAAAAGAGTTGATTCCTGCCCTCCTAAGGTGGAAGGGAGAGCTCTCAATGCAGGCTGCTATTTGAGATTCTCCACCACCAAATTTTACAACAATTCCATCATCGATTCACCCACTGGAAACGGAGGTGACTATGATTTTTCCATTGCTCCTAACTAATACTAGTAAGACTTACTTTCTTAATTAATCTTGTCATGTGTTAGGGGGTACTCGCCGCCGTGCTGCTATTATTGCCTCAACTTGTGCTGCATTTTCTTTCCTGCTATTTGTAGCTATGGTTTCATTTTTTGTGAGGAACAAGATTCTTAAACGAAGGAGAGGTGAGTGAGTATTGCAATCGATATGATTGTTAGTACAATATAAATAACGTGATTTGGTGTGACAGTGAAGAAGAAGCTAGGTGCTCTGTTGTCCATTGTTACAAAGTCGAAGATCAACTTGTCGTACGAAACTCTAGAGAGGGCCACGGGTTACTTCCATAGCTCAAACAAACTAGGCCAAGGGGGGTCTGGTTCTGTCTACAAAGGCGTATTGCCAACTGGCCAGACTGTTGCGGTGAAGAGGCTATTTTTCAACACGACGCAATGGGCTGATCATTTCTTTAACGAGGTTAATTTGATCAAAGACATGGATCATATAAACTTGGTGAAGCTCTTGGGTTGCAGCATTACTGGCCCCGAGAGCCTCCTTGTGTACGAATACGTGCCAAACCAAAGCCTCCACGACTATCTTTTCGGTACTAGTTGAATCCTAGCTATCCATTTTTTTCAAGTTTGGAGGTTATTGATCTAATACTAGGTTGTCTCCAGTAAGGAAGGATGTTCCCCCTCTCGGATGGGAGCAACGGCTGAGGATCATAACGGGTACTGCTGAGGGCCTGGCTTATCTTCATGATAACTCAAACTTGAAGATAATACACAGGGACATAAAACTGAGCAATGTGCTTCTGGAGGAGGACTTCACTCCCAAAATTGCTGATTTTGGGCTTGCTAGGATGTTTCCACAAGACAAGACTCACATCAGCACTGGTCTTGCTGGTACACTGTGAGTCTATCCATTTCCACTTGCTCTCTCTCTATATATGCTTATGTCATTATAATACTTTTGGTTATGATTTGATCAGTGGCTACATGGCACCGGAATACATAGTTCGTGGAAAGCTAACAGAGAAAGCAGATGTCTTTAGCTTCGGAATTGTGGTAATCGAAGTGGTGACCGGGACAAGGAACAATGCTTTCTCTCAGAATTCTCAATCAATACTCCAAAGGGTATGTTTGTTCCTGTGCTCAGTGGTTAGTGGTTTGTAAAGGGCTCAAACCAAACTGGTGATGATTTTTTGGCATTGTCGATTAGGTGTGGGATCTGTATGGGTCGGGAAATGTGACAGAAGCAGTTGATCCATCGATAAAGGGGAAGTTTCCAGAAGAGGGGGTGGCTAGGTTACTTGGAATCGGCCTACTCTGCGTGCAAGCCAATGCAGAGCTGCGGCCATCCATGTCAACGGTGGTGATGATGCTTAACGGTGATCGAGACATTTGTCAGCCAACTCAGCCGCCCTTTCTCAACTCCGCCTCTGCGGAATTTATCAGCCGGTTTAGGAGGCCAGATTCTTACACGCAGTCTTCTGGTAACAATGAAATAACAGAGAGCATTGTGGAGCCAAGATAATTTAATGTTGGTTTCAGTGACTAGGTTAGTTAAGGTATTACATATGTACATGAAATCAGCATATTTTTTTGCACTTGCTGTATTATCACATTACACTTATTAAGCAACCGAAGTTAGTGGTGTATACATGTATAGTTGAGAGAAGACATGTTAATTCCTGACTTTTTAATTGTGTTTGCCAACAAAATCTTTTCAAAAATACTAGCACAAGTTAATTCCCATGTTGGCCTACTAGAGTCAAAGTAGTTCTCTCCCAAAATGCACAAATATACATACAGAAGTATTAATTCCTAAAACTAAAACAATCAATTTCATCAACCAACTCCAGTGGGCCGAATCCAAAGCAAATAAGTAATTCACCCAAACAGAGAATCTGCGTATAAATTTGAAGTTAAGAACCTAATACCTCTAATACAAATGTTGAGCAAGTAGCATTTGATGATAGTATCAGAGAATGTGTACATGGATATTCTAACGATGCAAGAAGAAGAAAGAAATAGACCAAATATAATCATCATCAAATCTTCTGCATACTTTCCAGAGCATTAATTGCAGATTTAATATCTTGAATAATGAATATGGTCTCACCAAAAAGAAATTCTTATCGTTCACGTGAATTATGAATATTATTAATTTTATAGTTGGAGCGATGTGAAAGGCTGGTGGTGGTAGCCGTAGTTGAAGCTAAAAGTGGGGCCCGATATCCGTTTCTTGAAATTAATGTGGCCGGCGCTACAATCATTGTTGTAGGATTGAAATTCCGGTGTGAATACTTGCAGTTTAGGTCCACTAATCATCTCTCTTATTCTTCTCAAATGGAGTAGTATCAAACAATCTCTACTGGTGAAATAATTCAGCCACGATGTTTGAGGAAGCAACCTTGACGGCTATAGTAGTAGTTTCAGCCATGCTATATCCCGACGCAGCATTGGCTTCGCCGAGATCGGAAACGGTTAAAATGATGTGCGGGAAGCAGGCGGAGCACAACGCCACTCTCTACGTGCCCAACTTCGTGGCCACCATGGAGACCATAAGCGCGCAGATGCGATCCTCAGGCTTCGGCCAAGCCATCACCGGCTCCGGACCCGACGCCAACTACGGCCTCGCCCAATGCTACGGCGATCTCTCCTTACTCGACTGCGTCCTCTGCTACGCCGAAGCCCGTACCCTCCTGCCGCAGTGCTTTCCCTCCAACGGCGGCAGGATCTTCCTCGACGGCTGCTTCATGCGCGCCGAGAACTACCCCTTCTTCCGCGAGCACGCCGGCCCAGGAGACCGCGCACTCTGCGGCAACACCACGCGGAGGGATCGTGATCCCTCTGCGTTCAAGGCCGCCGCAAGGCAGGCTGTATCCGAGGCGGTTTCCGACGCTGTCAATGGCGGCGGCTATGGCCGGGCGGCGCGTGTGGCTGAGGCCAATCAGTCGGCGTATGTTTTGGCAGAATGCTGGAGGACTATCGATGCCGAAGCTTGCAGAGCTTGCCTTGACAATGCCTCTGATTCTGTGTTGCGGTGCTTGCCTTCCTCCGAAGGCAGGGCATTGAACACTGGCTGCTTCCTGAGGTATTCCGATGCCGATTTCATGAATCCTGTTCCCCGGAACCGGAGTCAAAGAGGTAGTGATAACAAACATTAGTTTCCTACTTCCATTTTTTTACATTGTGTGTTCTTATTGTTTTTTCTTTTTAAAAATATTAATAGTAGTTTCACATCTACTAAATTGAATTCAAACCTCTAAATCTCTTGCCGACTAAGCTACGCATTATCTATCTATGGAGTTATATAACTAAAATGACTTAAAAAATGTGTGTTCTTATCAAGTTTTGTTTATTTATCTTCCCTAACAAACATGCACTTTATAATATAGGGGTGATGATAGTTTTTGTAATAGCAACGGTTAGCGTCGGTGCTGTTGTTGCCATTGGAGCTATGTTTGGGGTCTATATTTGCAATCAGAGAAAGATCCAAAAGAAGAGAAAAGGTTGTGGTGAAGCAGAGAGATACGTGAAGAGCCTCAACGACAGCAACTTGAACTTTAAATATTCGACTTTGGAGAAAGCCACTGGCTGTTTCGACGAGGCTAACAAGCTTGGCGAAGGCGGTTTTGGCTCTGTATATAAAGGAGTAATGGCAGACGGGAGGGAGATTGCAGTGAAGAGGCTATACTTCAATAACAAACACAGAGCAGCAGATTTCTACAATGAAGTGAAGATCATCAGCACGGTAGAGCACAAGAATCTAGTGAGGTTGTTGGGGTGCAGCTGCTCAGGACCCGAGAGCCTACTTGTGTACGAGTACTTGCCAAACAAGAGCCTCGACCGCTTCATCTTTGGTAAGTTGTAGATAGACTAGAATGTTTCAAGTCATGGTGGTGATTAATGGATGTGGAATGTGGGCAGATTCGAGCAGAGGCAAAGCGTTGAGGTGGGAGACGAGGCTGGAGATCATTCTAGGAACAGCGGAGGGGTTAGCGTACCTTCATGAGAACAGCAACATGAGGATCATTCATAGAGACATCAAGGCTAGTAACATCCTCCTCGACTCCAGACTTGGCGCAAAAATTGCAGATTTCGGATTGGCTAGGTCGTTTCAGGAGGATAAGACTCATATCAGCACTGCCATAGCAGGGACTCTGTAAGTGTTTTCTAAATTACATTTAGCTGTGTTATGTTTTATATGTGTTTTTATGAACTTTTATGAGCAGGGGATATATGGCACCGGAGTATTTGGCACACGGGCAGCTGACCGAGAAGGCAGATGTGTATAGCTTCGGTGTGCTGCTGCTGGAAATCGTAACGGGCAGGCAGAACAACAGAAGCAAACACACAGACTACTCTGATAGCTTGATCAATATTGTGAGTTAATGTTTTAATCTACATGACAAACATGCATATTGCAGTAGGAGTATTAGTATAAGATAATGAAATGTTTTGAACAAAACAGGCATGGAAGCATTTCCAAGAAAAGAGAGTTGAAGAGCTCTTTGACACTAACCTAATGTTGAGTAGCAGAAGAAAAGATGAGGCAGTGAGAGTTGTCCACATAGGTCTATTGTGTACTCAAGAAATATCTTCGCTGCGGCCGACGATGTCGAGAGTGATGCAAATGCTGGTGAATGAAGCAGAATTGGCTGCACCAACCAGCCCCCCATTCATGGATGACACCACAATGGAACTCAGTGAGATTCCCAGCCATTATGGGAATGGTGCAGCTTCAGTTGCAACCATTTCTCACAGCATATTATATCCGAGGTGACATGAATTATGGATTTGCCTCATGTTTCATCTGCTCATAACGGTCTATAATTTGTTGGTAGCAAACACCATGAGATGAGTAATGTTGTTTTTTTTTTTTTTTAAATGTACACAACTGCATACTAATACTAATAATAACAAAAAAAAAACCTTTTGTAATTGTCTTTATTTTTTTTTTTAATTTACATGCTGGTCAATAAAAATAAAATGAATTAGCATGTTTATGGACCGAATCAAAAGATTCAGTTCTCCTTTTGTGTTATAGATAAGGCAAGAATATGATACCATCGTTAATTATGAAAAGAAAAAATAAAAGGTTCGAATTGAATTTCCATTAATTTATGATACTCACGAATAAGAGTCATATTTTTTCATTTCGATATATCCCACAATAAAAGTCACATTTCATTTTTACTATAAATGGTAAGTAGAACTCACTTTCTACTAATCCACTTTACTCACTTTCTATTATAAAATTAATATAAAAAAGTGGATCACATATTCCACAACTTTTTCGATTCACTATTCTTTACATTTTTTAAAACTCATGTCCACACCAAATGTGACTTTTATAGTGAGATGGATGAGTACAAAATAATCATAGATAGACTCAGTAAAGCCTAGTGGTTTTTTCTTTTTTTGATAAAAATTAACTAGGAGGAAATTACAACTGAACTCCCACCAAATGTGACTTCTATCATGAGATGAGTGAGTACAAAATAATCATAGATAGACTCAGTAAAGCCTAGTGGGTTTTTTTTTTTTGATAAAAGTTAACTGCTATACTATAGAAAAGAGGAAATTACAACTAATACAAGATGGTTCGAACTCGGCATCTCATATAATAATATCTAAGCTCCTTACCGCTAGGAGAAAGGCAATGGACAATAAAGCTTAGTGGGTAATTGTATAAGAATTCCACGAAAAAGTACTTATATAAAAAATAATTTTTTTAGAAAAGAAGGGAGTTTATTTCATTGGGTGGTAAGGTAACGATAAAATGCAAATTATATATATTGTACAAACTAAATTATGATTTGGATTATTAGAAAATATCAACAGATGATAAAATAATAGTAATAAAAAATGTCAACACAATTTGAATATAGC
>JAOWBI010000001.1:2274701-2285446 GCA_028566235.1 Salvia elegans | reverse complement strand
GGGCCTAGCCCAATAATTCAGCCTTGGGCTAAATTAATTCCCAATCCAGATAAAAGTCCACCAACAATATCCAACAATTTAGATTCGAGTTCAAGATAAAATTACTCCCATCTATAACTTCAAAAGTTTCTCCTATCGTTTTCACTAAAAACTGAAATACGATAAAATTTTGAATAACTTTCAAATGGCCCAAAAGTAATTCTTCACATTATCTACAATCATACTTTCCCATAATTTATAATTTATAAAATTATTAGCCCTTAACTTTGGTTTACGATTTTTGGCTTTCAAGAGAAATTGCCGAAAATAGCCTAATAGGCATTTTGTATCCAATTTCTACCTTATGGGTTATCATTTAACTTAAATACTATTGCACATCACATATCCGAACCTTTCGTTGAGCCCCATAATTCGGGATGTTACACTGGGAGGCCAAGACAAAAACTAGTTGTGTTAAACAACTAATTCCTAACATCTCTTTTGCAGGAACTGGGTTTCAATCCTCTCCCTTTGTTGTTTCTCTGTGCAGGATCCTTTACCGACTTCTTTTGAAAAAAAAAAAACAGACCTCTTTGCATCTATGGCTGTCCAAGATTAACAACACAAAAGAATGGTCCCTTTGAACAGCAAACAAAAAGGACGAATGTCAAAGCAAAGAGGACAATCAAAGGCTCTAGTAATTGACTACCTCACAGACAAAGAAAAGAAACTAGAGGCTACTTACCTGAAACAAATGGCTAAAGATGATTCTCCATGGGCAGCGAGAACAAGAATCTTCCTCAAAAAATAGGAGACCTCCTCTCCTGACCTCTCCCTTGCTAAATCTCTAGTATCGACTCCTCAACTATGAAATTAAAGCGTGAAAAGTCTGACCAACTGCCCGACCTTGATGGATGGGGAATGTGCCTTGCAGTTGTCTTCATTGGTCGCTTCCCGGGGAAAGAGACAGTCCTTACCTTGATGAGGAGATGGCCTTTCAAAGCCTCCGTCACTTACCATAGCAAGGGATGGATGTTCTTCCAATTCCATACACTTCAAAGCCTTCGAGCAACTTTGGAGAAGGGACACTTCTCCATTTTTGGTATCCCTCTCCACTTGGAACCAGTTAAGGATGATTTCTCTTTCTCAAAGGAACTTGCTTTGCACCTTCCTGTCTGGATCAGAATTCTGGACCTCCCACATCTCCTCTGGATAAAGAACGCCATTGAAAAGTGGGAATTCCTGAACAAGTGGATGAAGCCACAGTCAAGAAAGAGATCTTCGATGGCCCGAGAGTCAGAGTCTTGCTTAATGCTGCGGTTAAGCCCCGGGACTGGATTGATATCTTGATGGCAAATGGGCAGACAGAAGATCTTCGGTGAAACACAGCCCAAAATCTGTTTGAAATGCTAGATTTTCAGGCACTTTGGGGCTGACTGCCAGGGGCCGACAGCTCGAGGGAGACAGTTTGGAGCCCATGGATGGCATCAACCTCGAAGGTTTTCTCGGGCCCCACATCCAGATGCACACCAACAGAGAGAGAGGCCGCTCTCCAAGCCACCCTCAAAACCGCCACAAGCGAACAGATGGCGACCACTGCAGCAACAACAACCCCAACCAGCTGCCTGGCCTACTTTACCAAACAGATTTGACCCTCTCCGCGAGAAGAACGCTGACCATTTGGAAGCGGTTTAGGAGACACCAAGAAAGCCTCCAGTTTGTGAGGCTGACCTTTTACTGGAAGGGACTGTTTCCTCGAGTTATCACAGTTCTGAAACAGCAGTTCACCGCATTGAGGAAACACCAGATAGCCTTTCCCTTGACCAGCCCGTGGAAGACCACCAAAATGATGAGATGGTGGTTGACAACTGGGAAACTCATGTTATCCCATCATCACCAATCAGAAGTAAAGGTAAGTCCGAGGCTACTTCTCCCTCCTTGTCTTCTAATGCGCTCTAATTTTGTTTCAGAAAGAGTTAAGGAAACAAACTAGGAGACGGTTTTAGAGAAGAAGAAGCTCCACTGGAAACAACACCTTCTCCTTCAAGAGAACCTGATGTTGGAGAAACAACCTGACACTATTAAAAAAGTGGCGGAACAGGCTATTCAAAAAATTTTACATGCTACAAATGGAAAGAAAAAGAAGCATGACCACCATCCACCAAGAAGAAGAAGAGGAAGGGTAACTCCACATCAAAGCATCGCTGATGATAGTCACAACCTAGAATGTGAGGGATATGAAGCGCCCCAAGAAGCAACCGGCAGTTGTGGACTTCATCAAACAAAACAAAGTGGGTGTAATTGGCCTCCTTTGAACAAAATTGGACGCCGACAATATGAAGACTTTCATGGGGAAATTTTTCCCTTCTTGCCAGTATGCACACAATCTGACCCAACTCACAAGCGGAAGGATGTTCCTAATCTGGAACCCTCAAACTGCTCAGATTGACATTGTGAAAACAGAAAAACATGTCATTCACACACGAATCAGGTGGAGTCGTACTTTGAATGAGTTCAACTATTCTATTGTTTATGGCCTGTACACTGATAAGGAACGAGACTAGATTTGGAGCTCGGTCATTGATTTTTGTCCCCCTATCTCATCAATGGGGACTTCAATTGTGTCATGTCTCCGAAAGAAAGAACTGGGGGAACTAGACGCACACCGAATAAAGAATCCTAAGAGTTGGTTTCTACTTGTGCGATTCTTGGTTTGCAGGATGTCACAGCCACAGGCTGTGAGTTCACTTGGATGAATGGTCAGGTTTTTAGCAAGATTGATAGGATCATGGTAAATGAGGGATGGCACAATGCAGGGTATCTCATCTTAGCACGTTTCCCACCACCAGGAGCCAGAACAGACCACTCACCAGCCATCCTTACCCTCTTCGGAGAATTGAGGTCTTTTCCTAAACCCTTCAAAATTTTCAACTTTTGTCTAACACATGCAGGATTCGAGCCACTCTTGAGATCACTGGAGGACACCAATCCAAGGATGCAAGCAGTTCGTTCTTATGGAAAGGGGAAAAGAATTCAAGAAGTTGCTCAAGTCTTTCAATTTCAAGGAGTTCAGCAATCTTTCACAGAGAGTCAAGGACTACACCAAGGAATTGGAAGACCTTCAGTTGGAAGCAGACAAAGATATCGGGAATGCAGAGATTCAAGACCGTATCAGGGAAATCAGACCAAAAGTTCTTTTCTGCAACACATCAGAGAAGGCTTTCTATGGACAGAAATCATGCCTGAAGCAGCTTCTGCAGAGCGACAGGAATACAGCTTTCTTCCACTCTCTTGTCAAGAGGAACAATTCGAGGAACATGATCACTCTCCTTGCAGAGAAGATGGTTCTGTGTCAAAGGACCAAGACGAAATCATCGATAGTTTTGTCCAATATTACGAGGGACTCCTGGGAACTGAGGGAGTTGTTCAGCCACTAAGGACGGAGGTGCTTGACAGAGGATTCAGACTTGAAGACGAGGACAATGAATGACTCACCCGAGAGGTGACCACAGAGGAGATCAAGGATGCTCTTTTCAACATCAGTATTGATAAGTCACATGGAGTTCATTGGGGGAGACTTGGTCAATGCGGCCAAGGAGTTTTTCCCCACAGGAAGGCTTCTCAAAAGCCTCAACACGACATCCATTTCTCTTATCCCGAAGACATCCACGAACCTTAAAGTCAGTGACTTCAGACCGATTGCCTGCTGCAACGTGGTCTACAAGGTGATCACGAAAATCATCTCGAAGCGGCTCGAGTTGTTCCTTCCCAAGATTGTTAGCCCAGCTTAATCGGCTTTTATCTCAGGGCGGAGTATCATGGACAATATCTACCTTGCTGAGAAGATCATGAGAGGTTACACAGTAAAGAGAGGACTACCGATGTGCACTGTCAAGATTGATCTCTAGAAAGCTTATAACATAGTCGACTGGAGTTTCTTGAGGGGCGTGCTCCAAGGCCTCAACTTACACCCTTCTTTCGTCCACCTGATCATGGAGTGCGTCACTTCACCTTCGTACACGATCATGGTGAATGGTAGTTACCACGGCTACTTCAGAGGTAAAAGTGGCCTTCGACAGGGAGACCCCATGTCCTTTTCTTTGTTCATTTTATGCATGGAATATCAGTCTTGTTTGCTCCTTACGCGCACTACCAGAGAATTCTTTTTCCATAATAGATGCGTGCAAGCGGGCATTACTCACCTTGCTTTTGCAGATGACCTCGTTCTGTTCGGCAGGGGAGACTTGATTTCTATGCAGATTTTGGCAGAGACCATGGAGGAGTTTTCGGCTTGCTCAAGGCTTGGGATCAACCAGGGCAAGTCTAACATGTTTATTGCAGGCACCATTAAAGTTCCAAATGAGACTTTGTGGCAAGTGTTCGGCTTCCCAGAAGGCACCCTCCCAATCAAGTATCTGGGCATTCCACTCGCATCGAAGAGACTTGCCACCTCAGACTATGGCCAACTGATCGACAAGCTGACGGACAAGATTAAAAAATGGCCTAGTAAGACTCTTTCTTTTGCAGGGCGTTTGGAACTGATTACATCTATCTTGCAGGGCGTGGAATCATACTGGCCTTCCCACTGCCTGGGACAGTCATTGAGAATATCATTGGAATTGCCCGTACTTTCCTTTGGGGGAAGAACTATGGTCAAGTTGCGTGGGATAATGTTTGCAAGCCGAAGAAGGAAGGAGGTTTGGGAATCAGAAACCTCAAGGCTTGGAACTCGGCGCTTCATGCCAAGATCCTCTGGAACATTCACTCAAAGAAGGACTCCCTCTAGATTCAATGGATTCATGCAGAATATATTAGGAATGGTTCGATCTGGGAGTGGACTGCACACAAGAAGAACGACTCCATGCTCATCAGAAGCTCTTATCCATCCGGGATGAGATGTTGGACAGATGCACTAGAGACGAATTCACAGCACTCTGGAGCTCTTGGTTCGCGGGAAAAGGGGTTCATTTGGCATATGAGTGGTTTAGGCCGAATGGTGAGAGACGATTATGGGCTAAGTATGATTGGAAGGACTTTGTCGTCCTTAATTACTCGTTCATTACTTGGCTCGAACTTCGAGGACGCCTTACCACACAAGATCGCCTCCACTTCTTGGAGAACTTGGATTCTACTTGTCAGATTTGCCACCGGGAGAAGGAATCAGCAAACCATCTCTTATTCAAGTGCTCGAAGAAATGGGTAGTTTGGGGGAAGATCATGCTATGGCTTGGCATTGCAAGGGGATCGACGACAATTAGGAGTGTCATCAAATGGGAAGGACGGCAGATTCGAGGGTCACATAATTGTTCAGATGGCGAAGAAGGTTGCACTCATGGCCGAAGTGGATTGCACTCATGGATCATATATATCATTTTGGAAATACAAAAAGATGATTATTGCAATTAAATGAAAATCTTCAAAACACCAAATCTCGACCTTATAATAGTTATTTATGTATAACGCTTGCATGTTCAAGGTTCTCTAATGGGTTGAAATAGCCACATAGAGGGAGTGCGACTGTTTTAATAGCCATAACAACTTTCACGTGAAATACAAAACTTCCCACAATCTAATAAATATAAAATGTGGCGATCGTTTGGAGGACGTAGAACAAGGTTATCTTTGATGGAAAAGCATGGGATGCAACTAGGGTATCTTTGAGATCAAAAAAGCTACCTACAACATTTTGTACTCACACTTCCCACACAAGCAGGTTCTTCTCCACCTTCCAGACAGATGATGGAGCTCACAGGTTTTGATGTTTTGGTTTTTGGCACACTTTGAGTCACTCATCATGGTACTCTTTTTCCCCTTGAGGAGTTTTATCCCATAGGGTTTTAACGAGGCCTCCCACTCTGGGTTTCGATTGGTGACTTGAACTGTGATCGTTCTTGTTGGGGCCCTGCCCTTGCTTCTTGCTTCTTGTTTCTTGGTCTTCACCATGTTGCTTTGTACTAGCCAACTTGCGGCTTTTTCTCTTGTACTTACCTCGGGTATGCCCGAGCGTATGATGTAAACGTTTGATTTGGTTCTATTTAATTTATTGAGCCCATTGATCAAGAAGTCATTAGGGATGGACCAAGGGCTATTCGTCTGCCTTCTTCAAGAAACAATGGGGAAGAATCGGTCACGAAGTCATTGCTGCAGTTAAGAGTTTTTCACAACTGGCCGACTGCTTGGGAATCTAAAAACAACAGTGGTGAGCCTGATTCCAAAGACGATTATAAATCCAAAAGTTGGAGATTATACACCTATTTTATGCTACAACGTTATCATCTACAAAGTCATAACCAAGATCCTTTCGAAGAGGATGCTACCACTGTCGAGCAAGCTAGTTAATGCCGCACTATCAACCTTTATTCCAGGCGGGAACATCATGGATAACATCCATTTGGCTCAAGAGTTGATGTGTGGTTATGCTAACAAGAAGAACTCTCCAAGATGTACCATGAAAATCGACCACTGCAAGGCCTATGACACCGTGGACTGGGAATTCATCTGAGAAGTTCTTAGTGGATTAAATTTCTACCCAAAGTTTATCTACTGTGTGGTGCAATGTGTCACTACGCCTCAGTTTTCAATTGCTATCAACGATAGCCTAGATGGTTTCTTTGCCGGCAAGAGAGGCATCCGCCAAGGCGATCCCATGTCACCCACTATCTTCATATTTTGCATGGAGTATCTGTCGTGGCTACTTGTGGCATGCACAACCAACATCAACTTCAACTACCATGCAAAATGCGCTCGAGAGAGGATCACCCACCTAACATTTGAGGACGACCTTATGCTGTTTTGCAGGGCGATTTGATATCAATGGAGATTCTGAGTGACACGATGAACGAGTTCTCAAGATGCTCGGGTCTGGATATCAACCGGGATAAGTCCCAACTCTTCACTTGCGGAATTCCTCCAACCCGCGAATTGGAGGATATAAAAGGAGTCTTCGGGGTGCCAATTGGAAGCCTTCTAGTCAAATATTTGGGTGCCCCCCTCGAGTCGGAGAAGCTTAACATTATGCACTACTCCCCGCTAATTGAAAAGATTGCCTTGGCTACAAACAAGTGGACAGGTAAAATTCTCTCATATGCCGGCAAAGCTGAACTCGTTCGCTCAGTACTATAGGGTGTTGAATGTTATTGAACTCGTTCGCTCAGTACAAATCTTCCCACTCCCGTCAAATGTGATTGATAACATCGCCTTAATTTTTCGGCAATTCATTTGGGGGACAAAATACCCCCTGTGGCGTAGAAGGAACTTTGCTTACCGAAGGAAGAATGCGAGCTAGGATTCAGAAACCTGGGTGCATGGAACAATGCCCTCATTGGACGCAATCTCTGGAACATCCACATCAAAAAGGATTCACTATGGATCAAATGGATCCACAGTGAGTTCCTTCGAAACAAGACACTCTGGGAATGGACAACAAAGCCACGAGATTCACCCTTGCTCAAGAGAATTTTGGTGATCCGGGGCACTATGCTCAACAATCAGCCACAAGGTGAGGTTGTGGCCCTCTGGCCAAGTGGTACACTGCAAGTGGAACAACAGACGCATATGATTGGTTCAGGCCAAAAGGTGAGCGCAAGTTATGGCCACGATTTGTGTGGAAGGACTTCGTTCCACCAAAGTACTCTTTCACGATGTGGCAAGCTATCAAATGCCGGCTACCCACTCGGGACAGTCTTGGTTACCTGAACATTGACAATATCCTTTATGCTCATTGCACGTTGAATCAGCGGACCACCTCTTCTTCAAATGCCAGAAAGCATGGGAGGCATGGAATATTATTAAGGGATGGATGGGTATGCGTAGAATGTTGAGCTCCATCCCAATGACGATTAAATGGATGACAAAGGAGAGGCACGAGGCAGCGATAATACGCAAGGCAAGGAGACTAGCTCTTATGGCAACAACGAGTCTTATTTGGAAGGCACGTTGTTTTTGAAGTCAAGAAGATCACATATGCCACACTGTATTCCATGTACCCACAAGAGTTTGTCCAGTGACACCTTGGGACTTGAGGTGACAACAAGAGATAGCAAGGATAAAACTTTCCACCATTGTAATACGTTGCTTTCCTTGTTTTTGTACCTCAGCTCAAAAGATTCAAGTTGAACTAATAAAAAGGCACCAAGGGATTTCCCTTGGCTCGGTCTGTTCGCCACTGCCTACGTGGGGATACCCCGTGGTAGGATGGTTGCTAGTGTATCCTTGTGGGTTCCTTCCGACCATTCCCTTTGTTTCTGACACCCATTTACAAGAAGGCCCCTAGTTTTCCAAGTCTACCATAATGAGGATATTTTATATTATAAACAAAAGATCTTTGCCCGAGAGGCTGCTTCATTTTCCCGTCTATTACACGTGCCATACACCACCCAAAGACTAATCTTTTCGATCGATTAGCCGTGAAATGTGACATTCCCTCAGCTTTTTGAGTTACCATCTCGGGGGCTATGAGCATGTCTCGTCCCATATCGCCCCACTTTTTTCCTTGTCTCGGTTGGCCCAAGTATTTGGGTCCCTTGTTTTCCAAGTCTGTCGGTGTGAGGGTAATTTATATGATAAACAAAAGTTTTGCCCAAGCCCTGCTGATAAGGCTCGTTTCATGCATCGATTCTGGGTGAATTTCTGTAATTTCGGGGAGTTAATGTATGATTTTGAGTTCAGGTGCGTAGAAATCTGTCGGATCCAGGAGATATCACAAATTGACCGGGCATACGAGAAATCAAGCAAACTTGAAGTGAAATACCATAAGTCGCCAACTTGACCAAGAGGAATCATGAAGAATGCGACAGGAGCAAGAGTGGGAAAAGAGAGCTTATTCCAAAGATCTTTTTTA
Organism: Salvia elegans; assembly: GCA_028566235.1. Taxonomy (NCBI): domain Eukaryota; kingdom Viridiplantae; phylum Streptophyta; class Magnoliopsida; order Lamiales; family Lamiaceae; genus Salvia; species Salvia elegans. The sequence goes on along the minus strand of JAOWBI010000001.1, from coordinate 2,276,628 downwards.
AGGGCACAAGCGTCAATTCAGAGGAAGGATGCCATTGGGATTAGAGCCTCAAGCCTCCTTATATAAAGGAACTAAAGGAGAAACTGGAGAGGTGTTCGGAGGGGCTGGCGAGAGGCTGTTTTTCGGAGCTCTAATTGGAGCTTCCCTTAGCTCACTCTTGGCTCAAATCACTTCTAATCTTAGTTCATAGTTCTGCGCACTCGGAGGGAGTTTATTCTAGCTGCCAGTCGTTGTCATCGTGTTCCACCATCCTGCGTGGCCGAAGAAACAATCTTTAATTTCTGCTTTGTTTTACTTTCATGTTTGAGACATTGCTAACATTTGGGATGTTTAAGTGGTTCATTTCTGTGGTTGCTATTACTGATTTTGAAGTTTGTCTTTGGATTTTGGTTTGGAAGTTGTTTTGAACTCTGAATCATGGATACTTTCATTTGTGCTTGTTAGATTAGATCTGTAGTTTTAAGTTTGATTTTCGTGTTTAAGTGTTATCCGAAGCATGCTCTGTTGGAATGATGTCTGAAATTCTGTATATGCTCTATTTGTCGTCGATCACTTGAAGAAGATGAAGTAATAGTTGTTAAAATCCAGATTTACAGTCTTTTGCACCACCTTTTACTTTTTGGCAGCTTTTGCAGGAGTTGTTAGTTAGAGGAGTTGGTCCCCACTTTGCTTTTACCTTTTGTTTAGTCATTTTAGCAAAGTTTTCAGCATGATCTTGTAGTTGCAAGTGTTCTCAGTTGTTCGAGTTTAAATTCAAATATTCGTTTCAAGTTTGGTCGTTACGCATGTTTTTCGTACATTTCTCATTTAGTTGCTTAGTTAGATAAATTTTCTTTTCAGTCCGCTCAGTCAAGTAGATATAAACTTAACCCATTCTATATGCGTGGCAGCAGCCATTCCAAAATGTCTGTAACACATGTCAAACACCTTCATCTATGTGGGATTCGACCCTTACTTACCTTTACTAGTTAATAGTATTGTGGGTTAAGGCTTTGAAGGTTCCTCGTTCTGGTTCGCGCGCCCAACGGCACATAGATAGAGTCTTTAGGAGTCACCTTGATCAGTTAAGATTTCTGCCGCTTGATCAGTCTACGAGTCACTGCACGTCAGTTTAAAGCGTGTCTGCTGGATAAGTTGGTCGATGTCCTCTTGATCAGTCTATGTTAATTTTACTTATTTTCATCACGTGTGCTGTCAGAAGAGATCATCCTTTCACCTGCCGAACCACCTTTCCGAGCATGGCTCGAGCTGTGTGCCATCCAGAGATAATTTGGGCCGAATGCTTTAGCCACGCTCAAGCTATTGGAAGAATTGTCTCGACCGTAGACCTACCCGTGCATGACCTAAGCCGATGACCACCCTGATGCAATTTTCTCGAGCCATCTCAAAACCTCAGCCACCCCCACATATTTGTGACCCTTCTATCCCATGGTCGTCGGTATGGTAATTTTTTGTATGATAAACAAAAGTTTTCATGTACTAGGCTCGTGAGCCCCTTTCTATCTTCAAGCGATCCACTCACCCCCATTTCTAGGGATATCAATCGGGGCCAACCTGTTCGGGTTGTCGGGCCATTCGGGTACGGGCTATTCGGGTTATGGTTTTTTTGGGTTATAAAAGTTCAACCATAACCCTAACCCTTCGGGTTTCGGGCTTACTATCGGGTTATTCGGGCCAATGCGTATTTTTAGTTTTTTTTCTATTTTCAACAAAATAATACGTATTTTTCATTTTTTTTAATTGTATACATATTTTTAATTATTCATGCAACAATGAAATACATATTTTTAATTTTCTTTAATATTTTTGAAAAAATATATTAAGTTTTTCAAATTAAAAATAACTTGTTCATTACATATTTACGTAATTATTTACAAATATCTATCAATAGTATGTTTATGTTTATGTATTTAAAACATAAATCAAC
>JAOWBI010000001.1:2053048-2074407 GCA_028566235.1 Salvia elegans | reverse complement strand
ATAGAAGATGGAGCTAAAAACCCCCACCAAAAGCCAAGGGCAGGAATGACAATTCGAGAGGACGGTACCCTAGGGATCAGAGCCCTACGCCTCTCTATGAATATAGGAAACCAAGCGCAAGTAGGGAGGGGGGACACACATAGAGACACATTCCTGATTTCAGCTCTCTTCAAGGGCTGAAATGGGAGCTTCCAATAATTAAAACTCCTGAATTCTGTCACTCACACACTTGGTTCTTAGTTTAGTTTAGCTTAGCAGCGTGGTGGTATTGGTTTTATCATCTTTTGGTTCTGTAATTCCGCTTCGAGAAGAAGCGATGAAACAATTTCTGCTTTTGGGTTTTGTTCATTTTTAGTTTACGTTTTGATGTTTCAGACTTGGATGTTTTAACTCAGTGATTTTAGTTTATCGACCTATGTTTCTGTGGAAGTTGTTTACCGTGCATGAACTCTCTGATCTATGTTTGATTTCCGATTCACGACGTGCATCTTAGCTTAGATGTTGCGCTGCTGATTATTCTGTTGGATCTGCTCTGTTGTCTATGTATCCTGCTCATTTGTGAAGTAATCATGGATGGAATGTGTTAGGACATTTAGATCTGCTTATTGGCAACAAAGTAGCGTAGATCTGAGTATGTTTACGTCGATCGAAGATGCGATTGTGTTTGATTCATCTCGGTAGCCGTAGATTTGAAGTTTCGTCTTAATATCTGCATGAGTATGAGTTAGTCAATTTATTTACGTGCCTGTAGTCGTTTCTCTTAGATTCAATTTGGAGTTATGTGCAAGATTTGTAAGTTTGTGCCTTCAGGCTAAGTTTGTTATGATAAAAGTCTCTGCAGATCTGATTTACTCTGTTCCTTGATTCGGTTGTAGAAGAAGATGAGTCTGTTAGTAAAGTTTTGCTTTATCGTACGCTTTGCAAATTTCTAACATCGGTTACTTTTATGATGTTTGGCTATTTCAGGAAACCATGGTACAAGTCCAAAGTTTAGAATGAGTTGATCAGCCTAGTTTAGTTAGTCTCTCAAGTTGTCACAACCCTTAGTAATCTCAACTTAACCCACTTTAGTGAAGCGTGGCAGCAGCCATCCCCAACTTGTCCTCAACAAATGTAAAACTCATCCTCTCTGTGAGATTCGACCCTTACTTCCCTTTACTGAGTAGTAGTACTGTGGGTTAAAGCTTTGAAAGGTGATGCTCTTGATTCTCTCCGTTCGCATGCAAGATGAGTCGGAATGAGTTGAGTTGATTAGCTCAAATGTTCACTGGACCCGTTCATAGGCATCTGAATTGAAGATAACAATCGATCAGCTGGACCAATTTGAATTTCCGACTTGATCAATCCACAACGACAGGAGTGAGACGAGAAGACAGAGACACACACGCCCTCTCCAAATGGCGCCGTTGCAGGGTAGGATGGTGTTAGTCATACATTTGTTGCAAGACACTTTGGTGTAAATATTGTTGATAATTTTCCTTTCTTCTTTTTAAATCTTCAGTTGGAACAGAGACGGCTCAAGTCACCCAATAATGCGAACAACAACTCCTGTCCATGATGAACACTTGCCAATTGGTCTCGAGGAAGTTACCCCGCGGTTGAGGACCAAAAGGGCGATAGGAGAGAAACAACACTTAGATTGGCGGAGCATCTCAGGTTATCTTTAAGAAAATTAGTATAAACCTTGTAAATAAACTTTTCATTGTTTTTTGTTTTCCCCAGTTGGAAGGCACCGAGCTCAAGAGGCAACCAGAGGAAGAAGTGGAACTAGAAACTGTTCAATCAGAACCATTTCCTAGCAAGCTGAATGACTCGGATGCCAGGAGTGGAGAAAGTCAGGACATCACCTTCGAGAGGCCGTCTGAATCAACGACTTACCCAAAAGAGGTAAAAGCTACCATGGTTAGCGATCAGGAAGATGATCCGGAGATAGGGTCACTCTATGCCCACATTGAGAACGAACCAGCCCATGCTATCTCTAACACCTCTGGGCGAGAAGCAATACATGTTAAACCAGACTTGCTAGTCGTTTTACATGTATTCTTGGAAGCTAGTACCGAAAGCTCAATCAAGTTCTTGCATGAGTTCGACAAAATCTGCAATGTACAGAAAAGACCAAACGGATCGAGTGAGGAAGACTTCAAGCTAAGGGTCATCCCCCTCTCTTTGAAGGACGAGGCAGATACTTGGTTCAGAGGCTTGTCACCCAACACCATCAGGACATGGTCAGATTTCAAGGAGGAGTTCCTCAACCAATTGTTTCCAGCATCAAAGACAAGTGCACTCCAAAGGGAAATCAAGGAGGCTACTCAGAGGAGTGATGAGTGCTTGAGTAAATACTGGCACAGATACAGAGGTCTTTTGGACGTATGCCCAAACCACAACATGTTGGAAGTGGAAATCTATTCAAGGTTCTATGATGGGATGGATGCGAAAACCAAAGACCTGGTGAACTCATCAGCGGGGGAAGTTTTTCCCAACTCTGGCTGAGTAAAGCCAAGGTCGTCCTGGAGAAACTTCTAAGTGCAAAAAGAGCGTACGATGATACATCAGGCTCTGCCCCAAGCTAATGTAAGAAAAACTCCCATGGGAAATGGTGACGAGCAGATGAAAAACCGGGTTGATAAGCTTGAGAGGGCGTTCCAATCAGTGATCGAAACAAATCACCCGCAAGCTTCCTCAATCAAAACCCATCCCCATGCTGACCAAGTGAGTCATCGCCAGAACACAAGTGAGATTTGGAGTTCAAACAAGAATTGTAATCCTGGAGGGCAAGAAGATGTGTACCCACACGAAAACCCCAACTATGGAGAATGGGAGAGTAGCCGAGTTCCATCTCAATGGAGCTGGTCTGAGGAGTACTCACCTTTCTCATACCAGCCAGAACCGTCTCCAAGTGCCGCTCAACTGTGCATGTGGCAAATGGGATATCTAGATCCCCGATCTTACTCCGACTTTCAAGACTATGAATCTAGTCATCCAGTGCACCAACCTGACTGCTCCAATTATTATCCACCTTTCCAAGATCAACCCCAACACCCATGGCTCTCCAATGCCGAAGATCATCTCCCAACATGGCAAGGTGAGGACTTGCAAGCTCAGGATCCCCAGTCTCACCAAAACCAAGTCCATCTCAGTCAAAATCAATGCCACTCTCATCCTCAACAAGACTATGAGTCGCCCTTGGACAGGGATTGGCACACAAATTCTACAGAAGAAAGGATCAAGGGATTGATCGTATCCCAGCAGTGCATGAGGCATTTTTTTAAAACAAATGACGAACTGATGCTGGAAATACAACAAACGTATGATGAGCAGAAATCCAGCATGGATGAAATGATTAAGCAGGTCTCCATGCTAGCTGATATCATGAAGGGGATACAAGAGGACAGAGCAAAGTCTAAGGGGAACGAGCAGATGGAGGATGAAGAAGGTGTACTCAAATCCGAAGATAAGGGACTAACAAATGCTGAGCAAGAGTCAAGGATACTGCTGGAGAAGCAAGACGAGGCAAGAACTGTTGAGGTCGAGACAACAGAAAAGGAATCCCAAGTAGAAGAAGAGTCGATCGTCGCACCTCTCATGGACGAAACGACATGCGAAATGCCAGAGAGGGCGAAGGATGAACCTAAAAAGTAGGAAGAAGAGGACATTGAACGCTGTAAGGGACTTGGCTCTTTGTTATTCTACCTCCAAACGAAGACAGAGCATATCTTTGAAGAATAAATGGAGAGATTTGCATCCGGAGTGGAAGGAGAGAACGCACAGGTAGATAAGCCGAGGGATACTACGAAGAGGAAGGACCGAGGTTGAAAGAGGAGAGGCCCAAAAGAAGAGATGCGAGACAGAGCTGCCGAAAGCGGCCGGAACCTTTGCCTGAACCGCCTAAGGCAGCAAAACCTCCTGACCCTGGACTACGCCCAAAGGAAAAGAGAAAAGTACAAGGTACCTACAATAATCATAAGAAAAAGCGGGCAGCCATGATGGTGGACAGGAAGAAATGCTAGAAGGAAAGTTATTTCAGGATCTCCAGTTAAGAGTTGTTCCAAGAACGGGTTGCCGACCTCTGAATTGATAAAGTTGAAAGAGTACTCAGATTCACTTGGTCCCGTTAACTGCAGAGATGGCGGCAGGAACCGAAGGATGGACGACTGTGAAGAGGTAAGGAAGCTGCCGACTAATATGCACAAAGGTGCGATGGCTACATGCAGGGCAAAAAGTACTTCTTCTCCTATCTTGGTGGGAATTAGAATTAGTCAAGCTCTGACAAGCAAAGACCAACCTGCAAGAGAATCGATCCACCACCTCCTGGGAATTACAAAGTTTCAGGGAAGTATGCTGATCTATAATTTTTTCCTATTAACCCATATGAGAGGGAGAATGGTAAATAAGTCTATAGTATGCGCATCGGGAAAAACCCCACCACGCATACTCAGTCTGATCAACTAATAAATAGCTATTTTGCAATTCTAGGGATTCACTCGCTCAGCTCAATACGCATGTATGGGCAAGCCACTTGATCAAGTGGATTCCGAGAATTGTCCGCGACTTGGAATAAAATTTTATTTCTTGTTTTCTTTTAAGAAAATTCCAAACTAATTAATTTCAGAAAATAGCAAAAATATTTTCAAATTTTTGGATGTATCTGGAGGGAGTTTTAATTTTAAACTAGTGTTTGCCAATGATATAAAGGGTAATTAACCTAAACTTGAATATTTTAATCAAAAGAACCTAATAGCAGAAAACATAAGTAACTTTTATTTTCCGCAAATTAGCTCCATCAGAAATCAAACCTAAGAATCCAGCAAATTTAGTTTTGTGTACATGTACCAGAAAGCATTAAAGCATATACACACCATCAGAATCTACAACCTGACATATATTCAAGGAGAAGGGCATGAAGCGCCATAGAACAGTCCCTTGCAAGCCCCAACAAAATGGGGTTGCAGAGAGGATGAATAGAACTATACTAGAGAGAGTAAGGTGTTTACTTCTGAGTTCTTGTTTGAGTATTAAGTCTTGGGGTGAAGTTGTGTATACTGCTGCTCACTTGAATAATAAGTGTCCTGCTACTGCACTAAAGTCAGAAAATCCAGATTACATGTGGTATGAAGTTCATGGTGACTATTCTAAGTACAAGGTGTTTGGGTGTGCAGCCTATGCTCATGCTAGGAAAAGTAAACTTGAAGCCAAAGCTCTAAAATGTATTATGCTTGGTTATTAGAAGGGTGTAAAGGGTTATAGGCTTTGGTGCATTGAACCTTGAAATCAAAAGGTGATTATTAGTAGAGATGTGGTGTTTGTTGAAACTCAGATGCCCTATTTGAGTCCAAATAAGAATTCTGATGATGCATGCGGTGATCTGTTCAAAGTAGAAACAAATACTATAAGTCAAGCGGCAGGTGGAAATAGTGACTTAGATAATGAGCTTGAACCAGAAAATATTGGTGCTTCTAGTCAAGGTAGAGGTAGTACAGAGGCTGAAGTAGATTTGAGCAACTACCAGCTTGCTAGAGATAGAGTGAGGAGAAAAAATGTGAAGGCTTTGCTAAATACTCTGATCTGGTCTAATATACCCTGTGTGCTGCAGAGAATATAGAACTTGTTGATCCTCTCACTTTTAAGGAAGCTATGGAGAGTAAAGACAAATAAAGGTGGATAAAAGCCATGAATGAAGAAATTAAGTCTTTGCTAAAGGATAAAACCTGGATCTTGGTAGACAGATCTTGGCTAAAAACAGATGGAAAGGAAAGGAAGTTAATAAGCTGCAAATGGGTGTTTAAGAAAAAGGTTGAGACTACTAATAAAGACAGAATAAAGTTTAAAGCTCGTTTGGTGCTACGGGTTTTGCACAGCAGCTTGATGTCAAAACTGCCTTTCTCAATGTCGATCTTGAGGAAACAATTTTCATGGACCAGCCTGAGGGTTATGTTAAAGTTAGGGAAGAAAACAAGCTCTGCTTGCTGAAAAAAAGCCTTTATTGATTAAAGCAAAGTCCTAGGCCGTGGAATAGAAAGTTTGGTGAGCAGATGATAAAGATTGGATTCATAAGATCAAAGTATGATGATTGCATTTACGTAAAGAAGAGATGCCTATCTTTTGCTTTATGTTGATGATATGTTCCTTTCCGGCCCATCTATGGCTGAGATATAAAAGATGAAGGGTGAACTGAAGTCTAGCTTTGAAATGAAGGATTTGGGTGAAACTAAGAAAATCTTGGGAATATGAGTATTCAAAGAGATTGAAGCATTAAATGGCCGTGGCTATATGAGTCAGATTACATTGAAAATGTTCTCAAGAAGTTCAATATGGAGACTGCACAGGCAGCTACAACTCCTCTCTCACAGAGTTTAAAACTCTCTAAGGAACATGCTCCTAAAACTGAGCAAGAAACACAGGAGATGGAGTCAATTCCTTATGCTAGTGATGTTGGCAGTATAATGTACACTATGAATTGCACAAGGCCAGATTTAGTTCACTCTATTTCAGTTACCAGCAGATGTCTTATCCTGGGAAAGAGCGTTGGAATGCTCTTAAGTGGATTCTAAGGTACACGAAAAATACTAGTAACTGGGGTATTGTGTTCAATGGTTGTGATAAGGAGAGTGAGGAAATAGTAGTGGGATATTGTGATGAAAATTATGCTACAAATCTGGATAATAGAAATTCTCAAACTGGTTATTTGTTCACTATGTTTGGAACTATGATTAGTTGGAAGTCAGGTTACAGAACAGAAGCAGAATACAAGGCTCTGACATCTGCTAAGCAAGAGAGTTTCTGGATTCAGGGAGTCATCTTGACTCTCTGATTTTGGTTTTGATCAGAAAACCATGGTTGTGCACTGTGATAGTAGCTCAGCTAAGTGCTTGGCTCGACATCAATAATTTCATGAAAGGAGCAAGCATATAGATGCTAGGCTACATTTTATCAGAGATGCATTTGAGAAGGGAAGAGTGGAGGTGATTAAGAATGACACCTTGCACAATCCAACGGATATGCTTACAAAGTCTCTTGGTAGAGACAAGTTTGATCACTGTAAAGAGTTTATCAACATCTGCTGCAAGAATTGAGGTGTGTACTCAGCTAGAGAATTGTAAGATTGAGTCTATACTCAGCTCTAAGCTTGAAGACTAAAAGTGAAGAAGAAGTAGCTGGAAACTAGCCGTTAGATAGGTTAGTTATCTAGTTGAAAAAGAGTCGTTGGAAGCTCTTAGTTGTTAACTCTCAGCTCCATTCTATTGGGAGCAGTTACCACATATATGTTCGTCATATATAACTAATTTGATTGTATTTTAGCAGTTAATTCAATTCAATAAGAGAGTCTACATTTTCTCCAAGAATCCCCAATTTCTTTGTTCTTCATTTCCGTAGTGTTCATTCTCTGCAACACATCTATGTTTTGTGAGTCTTGCTTGTGAGCTAACATATACATAAATCATATCAAAAGATGGCATGATGTATGTATCTATAGCTCTCATAAAAAATTACTAACCATAATTTTTTTTTCACTTACTCATCAATTAAGCGTTTCCAAAAAATGAAAAAAGAGCAAATTCAAATGTTTACAGATTGAAATTAAATTATCTAATACAGTATCCTAAAGCAAAATCAACACATCCTAAACAGCAAACAAAATCTCAAGCATCAATTTCATCCGATTACGAGAGAAAACAAACAAATACCACAACAAATTAAAACATAATCTCACACAAGTGCATCAAAATCCAACTCAAAATCCAACTCAAAATCAAATTTAGAGTACCAGTGATAGGAGCCGACCGGGTAGAGGACTCCTAGTAGTGGGTTCCTGCTGGTGTTGGCTGCTGCTGTCAGCCAAGAAGATTTGAGATGAAGCAGTGAGTGTGAGATTGAGCAAGAAAACAGAAAACCATGCCCTAATTTCCTAACCCCCATTCTAAATATGCTACATTTAGATCGAATGAGTTGATAAAATATTATACAAACAAGCAAGATTTTAAATTCAGTAATCCAACAAATCTCTTTTTACAAGACTAAAAAATCCCATCTATCTTGTTGTAGTACAACTATATATAATATTTCTTTTATATACTATCTTAATTGTACAACTGTGTGATATGCTCCGATTCTGCACTGTTTTAAGGCCATTATTTGGTCCGTTTTGAGTGTCAAATTTGCATTACATGTCCATTAATTGCATATTTTATCTATTTTGGTATATTGTTGTGTTTTATGAGAAATGTGCAAAATAGAGCCTAAAAAGATAGCTAAAAGTCGAAGATGGAAATCTGGAGTATTCGAGTCGTCCAGCGGTCCGCTGCAACAGCCAGCGACCGCTGGCCGCCAAGACCACTGAACAGGTAGCGGTCCACTTTGGAAAAGTTGGACTGAAAAGAGGAACACGCCCAGCAACCTCTCCCAGAGATCCAATAGCTACAGGATGATTGCCAGCGACCGCTGAAACAAGTGTTGCGACCGCTCTTCAAGAAATAGAAGCTAGGAACAATTCGCCAGCGACCGCTGAACAATTTGCAACGGCCCGCTGGGGAAACGCGGCGCCCTGAATTGACCTACTTTCTCTCCAAGATTTACCATACTAGGCTGAATATTTGCCATATTTAGGGGCACGATATTGAAGGCTAGAAATACCCCCTCAAGCATCATCAAAGAGATCTTTTTGTTGCATTAATTCCAGAGAGAATATTTTGAGAGTTCTACCATTGTTCATCAAGTTCAAGGTGTTTGAAGAAGGATTCAAGACAAGATCGAGGCTACAAGATTCATCCTTTGGGTTTTATCAATTTAGTTCTTATGTTTTCTTTGTTTTCCCTAGAAATTATGTTTTTAGATTATTCAATTATGTGTAACTAAACTCATAGAAATCTATGGATGTGTTAGTAGCGACTTTGGTTATGCGATTCTTATTTATTTAATATCCGTTTTATTCATTACTTCGCTTCTATTCTAAGTGTTGGATAATTACTTCATGTTTGAGTGACACACTCTATGATGATCTATTGGCTTGCAACATAATCGTGAGAGGAGGTTTGTGAGTTAGAAGAGCTTAGTTGACGTTACAATTAGCTTCCCTTAAAACGGAAATATTAATTGCGAGCGAGAACATTAGAAGTCTTAGGAGCTTTTAGGAGTTACATATATAGGATTGACGCCCCTAGTGTCTGTGATCTACTTTGTGCCGCATGGACAATATTTATATGACTCGTTTTAGTGAAGTATGAACTGTGCTAGGGTGTTGTAGTTGGAATTTGTATAACCGTAACTGTGAAAGAGCATACCTGGAATTCCCTTATCTCATCTGATTTTTCTCTGTGTTCTATATCTGCAATCATTATTTGCTCTTATTTTTACATCTTTTGTTTTCAAAACCAAAATCTTTTGTTCCTCCAAATAGTAAAAGAGCCTAGTAGAAGGTAGAAAATTTGTGATCGCTTTCCTTGTGTTCGATATCCGGTACTGACTTTATCTATACTATTTTTGCCTTGTATACTTGGAAGTAGTTGTAGTGCTAATAAAAAGTGCATCACTCATAGAGCTCTCACAGTAAGCACTTGTAATTTATCCAACGAATACGCTTCCGCCAAGCTCTTGGGCTGAAACATTCTCACCGGCATCTGTAGTTCATCGACTAGCCCGGACAAAAAAGAAGCTCAGCACCTGATCTTCCCTAATTCCTGCCCTCGGATACAACTCATCAAACACATCCATGTACCCCCTACAACGTACCCTTTTGCTTCAAATTTTTAAGATCGGCCAGAGGATCTTCATATGCTTAAGCTCCAAAATGAGCTGCTAAGGCTAAGATGTAGCAAGCCCAATCCGCGTAAGCCCTGTCTCCATGCAAGCTCGCGAATCCCCGATGCCATTGAAGAGCCTTCGCTTCAAGATGGATCACCGCTACTCGCACCCGATCTCTTTCCAGTACCTTCGCTACTGAAAAAATATTCCGCTCGCGTCACCCAACCTTTGAATCCATCCCCATCAAACTTGGGGAATACATAGCGTGTAGATCTACCCCAATCATTTCTGTCATCACTCCAATTTCCCCCGCTACTACCTTCCCCATTTTCTAAAGCCGATTTGTTCTTTTGATTCTGCAGATTAATTGCTGCAATCGCTTGTGCCAATTCCTCTATTTTTCCCCTTGAGCTTGCACCACCTACTCCACAGTAGCTCACCATCCTCTGCTCTACCATTTCCATCACCTTCTTCTCCATTTCAGCGCCTCTGGTACGCTCAAATTTTGCACTATTTTAAGGCCATTATTTAGTGCATTTTGAGTGTCAAAGTTTCATTACATGTCCATTATTTGCATATTTTATCCCTTTTTGTATTTTGACGTGTTTTGTGAGAAATGTACAAAACAAAGCAGAAAAAGGGCATAAAAAGATCAAAATCTGGAAACTAGAGAAGAAACGCAACCCAGCGGCCCGCTGGACCCAATGCAGAGAGTTCTAGCTCTTTCCAGAGAGTTCTAGCACTTTCCAGCGGCCCGCTGGGCCTGTTAGCCCACAGCAGTCCCAGTCCAAACTCATTTTTTTAGCAATTTTGATGTCTGATCTGGCGAAATTTCCAACTTGGAGGAAACTTTTTACCAAGTTTATCTTTTTCAAGCCTATATATACCCCATAACCTAATTATAATATACACACATTCATAGCCTCCGAAATTGGGGAGCCCCCAAAGCTCCTCCTCCAACCCTAATCCTTCATCTATCATTCCATCCACCATTCTTGGAGATTGGAGCAAGGCAAAAGAAGTCTAAAGATTACACAACAATTCATCCTTGGGTTTTGTTTACTTTCTCTTTATGTTTTGTACTTTAATTTGCAGGTTTTGCTATTTGTCTATGAGTAGCTAAACTATGAGAATCTGATTTGGTCATTACTTCTCTTCTATTCTTTTTTCTTTTTTAAAAAAAATAAGAAACACCCAGTGTGGGCGGTGGGTTTAGGCAGACCCCCAATCCGTGAATAGAATTAAACTATATTGTTCCAAAACATGATCATAGCCCAAAAGTGACTAGGATCCAAAGCAAGAGAGAAGAGAAAAGGATAGGAGATCCCACAAGTCGAGAACCTCCATGCTATTAATACTAAGCTAGAATCAAAATGAACAAGTGGAAGAGAAAAACGCAAAATAACAAGAACTACCATAGAACCAAAATCAATCCACATCTCTGCGTCGGAAATGAAAGTTAGGATATCCCAGCTGGCCCATCCTAACAAGCGCCTTCAGGTACCGAGGCGCAGAAATCTAATCATAATAGGTCAGGGCAGGGGTCTGGGTCCCCCTCCCTGCAAGAAAGTTGGCAGCACGGTTTCCTTCTCTTTAGATGTGTGAGAATCGAACCAGCCGCTGACATCTCATGCTCCGAATCAAAGCCATATGATGTCTATGATCCGCAGAGCCAAGCTGTCCGGATGACAGTAAAGTAACCAGAGCTGCTGAGTCCAGCTCTATCTAGATGTGAGTAGAAAGCCCCATCACCATCGAAAAACCTCGACTGAGAGCCATAAGCTCCACCTTAAAGCTCGACGATGCAGCAACAGGAGCGTAGAAGGCCCGCAAAAGACCTCCATCAGAACCACGAACCAATCCTCCACCTCCCGCCTCCAGTGTCGATGTAGAGAAGGCTCCATTCGTGTTTTACTTCACCCAAGCAGCATCAGGAGGATGCCAAAAGGACCATGAGAGGCAGAACACGCTATCTGGGAGAATGAGACATGAAATCAACCGACAGCGAGCAACCCCTCCAGTGACCCGGGGTAAGCTTGCCGGCCAGCACCAAGGTGTACAGATGGTGAGTAACCTGCCAAGTAACATGAGAGTGATGGAAAGGGCGACCACGATGCTTGCGGCCATTCCTCTCCATCCAAAGAAACCAAACGATCAAACACAGAACAATAAAACTAATATGCATGACGGGGGCCCTAGTAAAGGACTTCCGCCAGTGACCTAGTCTAAGTACAATATCAGTGCTCATGTGAATCGGTGTGTGCGAGGAAGGGAACCAGGCATCAAAGTGCTCCCACACAGAAATCACCGACCGACTCGGAGAAAAACATGACTGAAGGACTCGACAGAAGGAGACCTACAACACTGACACCTAGATGCTAAGGAAACACCCCACCCCTGTAACTTCTCATCCACCGGCAGCCTACCAAACAACAACCTCTAAAGGAACACAAAGATGGTGGGGGTCACCCCTCCATTCGAAATCAACCAAAAAATCTCTTGCTTCGGTGGTCTCGTCCGGATGCTCTCCCAGGCCGAGGGTCACAGAGAACTCACCATGTCTAGTCAGACTCCAGCGCCTCACATCCTTCACCCCCAACTCGATCGGTGTGGCTCTGATCTGGTCGATCATATCTAGAGATACGCCAAACCAAAAAGACAATCTATACAGCATTTCCTCATCCCATTCATGCTCATGCCAATATGATGCAACAGCCTGGGATTGAGGAGAATCATATCCTGGGACGCACAGACTTCGGATGGGGCTAGCCCCAAGCTAGACATCATCCTAGAAGCTGATCTTCCCCTCATCCAAGGAGTAACGAATATAATCATGCATGAATGACCAAATACGACGAAGACGACGCCAAGTAGGACTATCATCCGACCAAAATGCAGATGTGTGCAAGTTACAAGGAAGGATACTGTACTTCTGGGTCAAGAACTGAGCCCAAAGAGAGTCCTAAACAAGAAGTCTCCACCACAGATTGAACCCAAAAGCCACTGCCACCTCCCGAAATTGGCGAATGCCCAGACCTCCCTCATCAACTACGAGAAAGATCTGTCTCCATGAGATCCATTGTAGCTTCCTCTTCTTCCCCACAGTGCCCCAGAAAAATCTAGCCAAAATCCGCTCCAGTTCATCAAGAAAACCAATCAGCGGGCTCATAACCTATAGTATGTGCAAGGGCATGACAGCTAGTGTACTCTTAATCAGAGCAAGGCGTCCCCCAAAAGCAAGATGGCGGTGGGACCAACTGTGTATCTTGTCCAGCATCCTCTGCTTGAGGGGCAAAAGATGATCCGCTCTTCTCGCCCATCTGAAGATTGGCACTCCCAGGTATGTGAAGGGCATTACTCCTCTCTGAAATCCTCCAACCTCCTTTACTGTCTCAGCGAACTCCATGTGCTCATCTACCAAGTAGAAGTGAGTCTTCCCATTGTTCACCATCTGCCCAGACACAGCAGTGTAGTGGTTCAGACACCCCACCAGCTTCTCCACCGCCTCCTTTGGGCTCTCGAGAAAATGATGATGTCATCTGCATAGGAGAGGTGAGTAATAACCGGTACTTTCTTGCAGCATCTGTAGACCATCTCACTATCCCCCTAAATCAATCTATCTAGACATCTCGAGAGGTAATCTGCCGCTAGTACAAAAGAGAGAAGGCGATAGTGGGTCCACTTGGCTGCCGTTCACCAAGACAGGAAACTAGCCGGACGAGATATATCTACTGATCATTCCCACCCGTGCAGGCCAGAATACCATATTCTCAAGGACTCTCAACATGAAAGGCCACTGCACGCTGTCATACGCCTTCGGCATGTCCAGCTTGAGAGCCAGATTGGGCAACCTTCCTCTGCTCGATAGTTTCTTCCCCAGATCGTGAATCAGCTCTTGGGCATCTTGGGCAAGCAAGGCATTGCCACTAACCTTTGATGAATCCACTTTGATTCGGCGAGATGACAATAGGGAGCAGAGGGGTTAGTCTCGATGCTAAGATCTTTGTGATGATCTTGTTCGTGACATTGCAGAGGCTTATCAGCCTGTAGTACCCCCAAGTGACTGGATTCAATTTCTTCGGTATGAGTATGATCATGGTCGTCGTGAAACTCCGAGGCATGAATGCCCCAGTGAAGAAGTCTCCAACAGCTGCAATCACGTCACTCCCTACTATGTCCACTGATACCAAACACTGCACCTCGAACCTCCTTCTCCTTCGGCACTAAGCATAAAGCATCTTGGTCCACTGAGTCTGGGAGGCTATGAATAAGAGTCAGATCTAGCTGAGCAAGCTCCTTGACATCAGACGTTAAGAGCTGCTGGAAGAAGATGGCCACCGAGTTCCTGATCTCGGTCTCCTTAGTTAGCACATGTCTCCATGCCTCGATTATTTGGACCCTCTACTTCACTCTTTTCTGTCTGACCCATCCATGAAAGAACTTAAAGTTTCTTTCTCCCTCTGTTGCCCATCTGACTACCGCCATCTGTCTCCAATAATCCTCCTCCATCTTAGTCCTGATAATGAACTCTGCAGAGACTCTGTGTTGGCTCTGTGTGCTGGTGTAGGGACACTACCGTATAAGGTCTGGGCATCCAAAACCGCCGCCTCGGCTCTCTTCAAACTATGGAAGATGTTGCCAAAGACCTCTCTATTCCAGACCTTTAGGAATTTCTTGATCCTGATAAGCTTGAGTTGGAGGTTCATTATACCAGTATAGCCTGTCTTTGCCTCCCAAACTCTAGCAATCTCACTAGTGAAGGTCTCATGTCATACCTGTTAGGGTTGGTATACTGAAAAGCATATTTCGAGCATGTTGCATGGATAGAATTGGTTGTATACAATAAACTCTACAATCCACTTTAACCCAAGGCGAGAAGAAGTAATTTTATCGCATTGGTATTTGCTTATACATTTATAAGATGTTTTTCGAATATTTAAATGTATAAGAAGCAAACAAGTCTAATTCTTCTGCATAGTAGACTGGTCATGAACGACGTTCATAGAAGGTGACGTAGTCGGTTCTTTGTAGAAGAGAAATAGAATTTCACAACCTAGATAGGTTTTGGCTACCTGTCATGAAAGGTTGCAGTGTCATTGAGTCTTTCTTGCTATTTACTAAAAGACGAGGTCTCGGTAATTGTTATTTCTTAATCATTGTTGATATAACATTGAGCATATGACATTGATTATGCACTACTTTGATTGGGATTGGACGGGCGGTTAATAGTATTATACTATAGTGGATGATAATTGATACGCTCGGATTTTACATTATTTTAAGGCCTTTTTTTGGTCCGTTTTGAATGTCAAAATCACATTTCATGTCCATATTTTGTAAATTTTTATCTATTTTGGTATTTTGACGTGTTTTGTGAGAAATGTGTAAAATAGAGCCCAAAAAGATAGCTAATAGTCGAAGTTGACAATCTGGAGCTTTCAAGACGTCCAGCGGTCAGCTGCAACACAGCCAGTGACCGCTGGCCGACATCGACCGCTGAACAGATAGCGGTCCGCTCCGGGAATGTTGTGCTGAAACAAAGAACACGCCCAACGATCGCTCCAGAAGTTCCAGTAGCTACGGGATAATTGTCAGCGACCGCTGAACCCATGTGCAGCGACCGCTGATGAAGAAACAGAGGCTATGGATCACTCACCAGCGACCGCTGAAGATTGTGCAGCGGCTCAATATAATTAATAAAAGTCTAACAGGTTTGGCCCAAGTCCAAGCCCCATGGATCCCTAATCTTGCCCATCGTAACTCTATATTTTGTCTTCTTTCTAATCAAGCCCTTTTCGATTTTGACAAGCTTTGCCCACCCAAAGGTCATTATTTGATTCAGGATAAAGATTAGAAGATTCATGGTTGAGCATGAAGAACATCACGTGGAGAAGCTGCAAGCATTCGACGATTCTTTGGAGAATCAAATCGATATTTCTAAACCGTAAAAAATTCATGAATTAAGGTTTTAGTTCCTTTTACAAGAATTATTTGCGTTCTTGTATGCAATTTTGTGTTTAACATATGGTTAATTGATCTCATAATCAGTCAAATAGATTTGTATGCATGATTTATATGTTTATGCATGACTTTCGCTGTACAAGGGTCACCAAACCCCAACAATTGGTATCAGATTGTGAATTGCTTGAATGCATGATTAGAATCACAACAAGGGCACATTTTATGAGGACGCCCAAGAGCTCTAGCCGGGGCTGCACGTCATCGAACGCGTAAGGCTTGATGTCGAGAGGAGTTTTCTTTATGTGAATTTCTTTGTAATCACTTTGCATGATTACATGTTTCATTACGTGGATTAAATTGTAGTGATACCCACATGAATGCATTCTGGATTTCTGGTTGATTCGATTAAATTGTTCGGAAAATCGTGACATTTCGTTTGGAAGAATCAATTCTACAAATCATGTACACAAAGATTGATTTCTGACGTGAACTAGTGTATGGATTCACAAAGTTATGTTGTGATTTGATTCTGGAATTGCGGCACGATTTCAAGCACCGTAATTAGTTTGGAGTCATGACTGTTTGCCATGACGAAGCAGCGGGCAATGTAGCACGTTGGGCTGGCTGTGTCAGCAGCCCAAGCCTACGGGCTGGGCAGTTTGTGCGACGCGGCACAGCAGGTGCAGTCACCACAGCCGCGATTTCAAGCACCGTAATTAATTTTTATTCTTGTCTTATGATTTATATAGATTTAACTCTATGTAAATATATCTTACAATATATCTTAGTAGATTTATAGAAATAATTCTATTTAGAAAATATCATAGTAGATTTAGATAATTAAATTTATCTCTATGTGATAATTATTAATCTAGTATTGTAATTATTTTTTGGATTTAGCTAGATTTTATTCTATCTAGATAAATCCTAGTTGGATTAAATTAATATTAATCCTACGTGATCCCTAATCTTGTGGATAATAAATAGATTTATTTCTATTTAGAAAATGTCCTAGTAAGATTTGGATAAAGATATTACAATGATAATCCTTATCTTATTGGATATTGATAAAAAATAATTTTATCTAGAATAAATCCTAAGAGATATGATATATTCTAGTTTCTTATTCTAAATAATCTAAGATTTTCTTAAATCTCAGAGTGATTGGATTTTATCTTTATGGATTTGGATAGATTTGTTTTTATCCTGAAATATCTTAGTATGATTTTGATAATGATAATTCAGGATCAGTCTTATCTTGAATTTTAGGATTTGATTTTATCCATGTAAAATCTAGAATAATCCTAAGTTTTAAGTGGATTATCAGCCTTATCTACAGATGTGATAATCATGCAAAAACAATGTTTAAAATGACTAAGCGATAATTACAACAATGAGTTGTATATGGTCTCCATAAATTGGTCTATATATGAAGCAGTTTCTAATATTATCGCGACCCACCCTAGTGAGAGCAATAATCCTACGAAATAGCAGGTTCATAAGATTAGACTTCTTAATAGTAAATTGTTTAAACTAGAAGCATGTTTCTAATATTATCGCGACTCACCCTAGCGGGAGCCATAATCCTATGAAATTGCAAGTTCATATGTTTAAACATATTTATAAGATAGCTATGGAATTTTTTTAGAGGCGTACGACCTTCCTTAGAAAGAGTATCAAAACAGAAACGAAATTCCTAGATGCAAATATTTATGGTAAAAGCTTAGGCAATATTTGGTGGCCATGCCACCTTAGTGGCAATCTGCAATGGCATCACCAAACTCCATCATATTTCTATGTCTATTTGTATCACTCCATTGTCTCTCCTCATTGATCAGGAAGATGTTGAAGTCACCTCCCAATAGCCACGACCTACCCTCCACAGCCAAGGAGATGTCCCCTAGCTTCTCCCACAGAGCCTACCTCCTCTACCTCGTATGTCTTCCATATACTATGGAGATGTAGATCGGGAACGGGAAGACTGCAGCAGTGACCTTAACATGTAGGACCTGCCTCGAGTTATCAACCACCTCTACTGTACAATCCTCATGAGCTAATATTCAAATGTGTGCACTCACATTGGCTCCCACAAAACGAAGCCCCTGGAAATTCCTCCCTATTGTCGGCGCCGACCTCTGTGGCTCAATCACTGCAGCAAATAGAATCTTGTTTTCCCGAATCAGATGTTTCAGATGCCTCTTGTCGCGGTTGTTCGCCACACCCTGAGCGTTCCACATCAGGAACTGGCTTGACATGAGGAAATAAATCAGGCAGTCCGCGAAGTAGAAACCCTTGCCTTCTTAACCGATGCCTCAATCGCAGGACGGTGATCACCATTGCTAGCGATCTCTATCCTCGAGCCCCCATTGCTTGCAGCTGTGCTCTGTGCACTATTTTCTAACCTGGCCTTGCGGATAATGCGAGAGTCTGCGGTCCCGTCATGTAGAATCATGGCTAAGGACGACTCCTCCTCATCGTGATCATCCTCCAAGATATCAAATCTGTTGCTGTGAACTGCTAGGCCTGCCCAGTCCTCAAAATCATCCATCTGTCTCCCTCTATAGGTGGGTGATAGCCCTACTCTGTGCCTCCCTGCCTCATCAGTCTCGTACTCTAAGCTCCCATGTTCTGAGATGGCGCACCCCTCAGCATTCTGTAGCCTCCTCAGTCTTCTCTTCTATATATCTAGCTCTGCTAGTCGGAATCCTTCTCTTCTTCTTCTTCTTCTTCTTCTTCTTGTTCTTGTTCTTCTTCTTCTTCTTGCCCTATTCGCTCGGGTTCTCGTCGGTCATAGATGAATTTGGAACCTTCAAAGGCTCCCTAATCTGTGAACTGCCACTGGGGATGTAGTCGATCTGACCTATTCCAGTCTGTGCCCTTATCATCTGTATCTCCCTTTCCATGTCCTCAAACCGCGTAGCCTGCTTCACCTTACCCTGATTCTGCTCAAGGTCCCTCATGTGTGCGCTTTTCTTACCTACCCGAGTCCACTGTGAACCAGCCTCTCTCTATGTCCCTGTCTGCCTCTCCAGGGGCTGTCCCCCCTGATCTCCCTTATCCTCATTTCGTCTCAGTGGGGCCGGTTTGGTGAAGTCCTTCTTTGTTAGCACCAGCTTCCTCCCAAATGCATAGCAGTGTTCCTCTGAGTGACCCACATGCTTGCATGCTGAGCAATACTGCAGGATCTTCCCACTTCACATGAAAAGTCACATCTCTTACTTCAATACAGAGCATATACGTCTCTAGAACAGGTTTTGAAATATCTATCTCTACACAAATGCGTGCATATGACAATCGTGCACGTGTGGCAGTATTTTGATCAATTTGAATAGGCTCACCAAACAATTCACCAATGTAAAAAAGCATGCAAATTACATCAAACAGGAGCAATGAGAGTTTCAGAGAAATATCAAAATTAGGAGTCCACTTAAACATTCTCATCGGATGATGCTCAATAAACCACACATTATTATTATTAGCCCTACTTAACACTTTCACATAATCATCAATCTCATATAAGATAATGAGGATATGCTTAGCATTGATGAAATTCCAGTTGAGTGTACCCTTCAATTTGAAGTTAGATAGGGCTTGCCTAGCGAATCAAGTGGGGGGTTGGGATGGAGTGAGAGAATTTCTCAACCACGGCGAGCCCCATGCAACCTGCAAATTCAATGTTATCGATGTCAGGGATATGAAGATGAGGGATACTGATAGGGCTAATTTCAAGCATGGTTTAATGGTGGTTGTTATACTGATTGGGGGCATTAATGTTAGAAAGAGTAGATGTTTAAGTGTGCAGGAGTTGAAAAGCGCGAAGTGTTAGTATGCGGTGATCGAGTGGCATAGGAAGCAAAAAAATGATCAAGAATTAGGCAAACTGATCAAAGGAGTTGTGCGAGCCGATGAAGAAAGCGGACCATGCTGAGTAGTTGAACAAACTGATCAAGAGAAATCCAAACACAGTGAAGTTGCGAAAGGAAGAGTCAGATGAGAGAGAAAGAAGGGATGCCCTTCTTAGCAGGGACATTAATGCCAAACCAGGAGGACCTTGCCCTACGGATTGGTGCCCAAAACGTCTTATAAATAGAGGAAGAAATGTAGAAGAAAGGGAGATCGATCAACACACACTCTACATTCTCGCACTTACACCGTGGAGCTAGCATGGAGCAAGGAGGTTAGCAGTACCTGGAATCGGAATTCTACCACAGCATCCCTCTCTTCTTCCTTGTCTAGGAAGGAGAGAGCTAAGTTTGGAAAGAAACCTTAGTTCGTTTGTGTTTCCTAAATCCCGATGCATTGATACATTGTTTATTTTGTTTCCATTTTAGTTCTCTGGATAATTTCTGAGTCTCCGTTGTTTTGAGTTTCTCTCTTAGTTAACTCTTGTTACAAGTTGAATTTTGTCGTTTGATCTTTGAATCTGAAGTTTGGATTGTTGATTTGAGCTGGAATTGTCGGAGATTGTTTATAAAATGAAGTTTATGATGGAAGTTCGCTTGGATATGGAGTTTTCTGAGTTGGTGTTTGCTCTGTTTAAGTTTGGTTATGTTTGATTCTCGTTGATTGCTAGGATCTCAGGTCGCAACGTTCTGATTTATGTTGATGTTTAGATCTATTTATTTCTAGTTGGTTTTACATCGAACCTGAGTTTTAACATATCAGCTTGCATGGCACTAGAGCAGTTTCTACCGATCTAGTTCTGATTTACTTTGTTTCTTGTTTTATGCTAGACGCTCTGTTCAGATCTGCCGTAATTGTTTAGCTGATTTATTTTTGGTTGTTTGGAGAAGAAGATCATAGTTAGTTAGTGTAGCAGTCTCTGGCACCTTTTCATGTGTTGCAGCTTTATTGTAGTGCGTCATTGTTTTCAGTGGTCCCGTCTACTTTTTGCAGAAGTACCTTTTAGTCCTCCAGTTTAGTTGATCACTTCAGTATTGCCTTCGTTTTGTGCATGTTTCGTTTAATCGATCCGTTAGAGTTTGTGACTTGATCAGTTCAGTTTTGTAGAGTAAACTTAACCTACTCCCAAAGCGTGGCAGCAACCAAAGTTTTCCAAATGTCCCAAACACAACTCAACATGCCTTCATCTATGTAGGATTCAGCCCTTACTTCCCTTTACTAATTCATAGTGTTGTGGGTTAAGGTCTTGAAAGCCCAAGATCCTCAGTTCGCACACCCAACGACTAGTTAGTAGCTTACTTGATCCGTCGATCGATTCTTCTTGATCAAGCTACGTGAACTTTAACTTCTCTTATCTGTGCGATTAGCTGAGACGTATCTCGATTCTCTAGCTTTCAAATACCTTCTTCAGAGCTCATTGATCCTCGTTGCCGAATTTTGGAGGCATCTAGCACTCTCGAACCATTCCCACTCTATCCGCCCTTAATTTTCTCAGCCAGGGACTTCATAGATTGGGTGTGTTGTTCCTGTTGCTGCATTTTGATTCATGGCCGTCCACACCCCACTAACCGATTGAACCTTAGAAGATAAGCCAAGGTCAGTTTTATTCAAGGTTGGGAGGGTAGGTGATACGCTCGGATTTTTCACTGTTTTAAAGCCATTATTTGGTCCGTTTTGAGTGTAAAAGTTGCATTACATGTCCATTATTTGCATATTTTATTCATTTTGGTATTTTGACGTGTTTTGTGAGAAATGTGCAA
>JAOWBI010000001.1:335315-349728 GCA_028566235.1 Salvia elegans | reverse complement strand
AGTCGAATTTATCCTTAAATTAGATTGAATTAAAAAATTATCGTGTTTTGATTGTTCAATGCTCTATTAAAAAAATCTGTATTGCACTTTAAGTTGATGAATCTTTAATGTTAACTATTAATCACTCAATTCAATAGCATTTGTCATCCCATCCTGAAGTATATAGACATGCTATGATTTTACTGGCCCTAGAAGGTTTGGGATGTAAATGTGAGTATAATCATATACCTCACGCCTTCATTGTTTTAATGACTTTAAGCTTCTGTTTCTACACATTATCCTGCTCCTGCAGTTATGCTTTCAATTTGTTTAATTTTAAAAAGAGTGATGAGTCATAGGTCTTACATTTGTTAATGTGTTATTTTCTGGAGAAGCATATCTTAGCCCTGGATGAAGGAGATTGGTATACAGTACAATCTCCATATTTAATGGTCTTTTGAATTTTAACCAGGCTAATATGCGGGATTGTAATAAATTTAATCCTTAGAGATGTTTTCTTTTCCCTCTTTGATTATTTTGGTATTTCAGTAGATCAGTACTCAGTATTTAATCAAGTGATGGGCTGTATGCTTGTTAATGCCACATTTTGTTTTCCTTTATTTTGGTATTTCAGAAAGAAGTTGACTTGCTGAATTGTTGCTCCAAAGTGGAGTTGGTCACTGGAGTAATAATGGTTATTTGATGCTCCGGTTTTAATTGCATATTTTAATCTTTCCATGTCATTCTGGGCATTTAACTGCGCTTTGTAAATGTAGTCACGAGTATTATCCTGTTTGTTAACGTTAGCTGTTTCATTGCTACTTCTTGTGCTTATCAGAAACCATCATTCAGTTACTTTGGTGAATATATAATTGGTTTATTCTCGTAGCACTGATTTCATGTGGAATGTATCTCTGATCATGATTTATATGAATCAACTATTGATTTAACATTTTCCATGTTTAAATATCTAGATTAAGTCTTGATTATGAATGAGTCAACCTGAATTGCTTTCTTTGTACTAATATATTTGTTTCAACAGGTAAGGATGTTTTTGTCAGAAGAATCTCCTTCACAGGTTGGAATGGGAGCCCGAGAACATCTCCAGGCAAAGGCATGGCCATTACATGCAGGTGGCATGGGGTCTGAAAACAACTTGCCCCCAGGCTTTGAGTTAAGCCAACCTGCAAATCATTGGGCAGTGAAGCTATCTCATATATCTCTAGTGAAATGGAAGTGTCCTCCAAGGGTATGTCTGATATATCTGATGTGTCATTTTAAAAGTTGTCGAAGTTATGGAATAGAGGTATATTCTTGTTAGAATAAAAGTTTCACCTGGGGGTTGCAAAAGGCTGGGAATCTCTTACCTGCAAATCATGGAGATCTTGTTTTTTATTTTATCTATGCTCTTCTGGTATTTCATATTTTCATTGGGAGACGATGGAAGGAATCAGGGACACTCTGATGTGGAGGGCTTGTTCTAATACTATTCAGCATATCCTTGTGTTGCAGATTGGTGTAGATAGCTCTTGGCAAGTTGTTGCTGGGGAAGAAAGCAGAGAAATAGAAACCCAGAATCAACGAGAAATGAGAGTGCTAGAAGCAATATATCCACGTCCATCAGCCATTCCTTTAAAGTGCGATGCAAACCTCACTCACTCTTGATGTTTCCTCTTTCCTGTTTATCTTTGATGGTGATTATGCTTTATGTTCCCTTGCTTGTTTCTGTTTGTCGTCCTCTCTGTGTTGAATATTTTGCTTTATACTTGTACAGCCCTTCTGCATTAATCGGTGCAGAAGACTCAACTAACAATGACCGATGCACTCCTGTGGTTCCCATCACGACAATTGAAGACGAGGATGCTTCCGTGGATACATCGTATGACTCCATGAGATCAAATGGAACTTCCATGATCGCCCAGCAACAGCAATCGCCTCATGGGGCATTTTTATCCCAGGCCAATGCTACTTCAAAACCTCCCGATATTATCGTAGCTGCACAAGCTGCCCTGTCATCAGTAATGCCAAATAGTGATCAGGGGAACCTGATAGACCGTGAACTGCTCATGAAACTTCTCAGTGACCCAAAAATGATCGAGCAACTGATTGCAAACCATGCTGCATCTTCCAGCGGACAAAATGTTGCATCATCTAGTGTGCAGAGCATGCCATCCTCATCCACCTACCATGGTATGCCAACTATTGGAACCAAAAGTGTTGCATCGTGTAGTTCGCCTGGAATGCCGTCAACCAGTGCACAGTATATCCCCAATTTGGTTTCGACTCCTAAGAGTTCTTTTGATTCAGCTAATATGGCTATCCGTCGGAGAGAGCCACTCTCTGGCCGTGTTACAAGACCAGAAATGGCTGTTCACTCGTCTATTTCTGCAGCATCCGGACCTTATCATCATCCAAGTAGGACAGGATCCATCCCCCATCTACGACCATCAGTACCCGATGTCGTATCCACGCCCCCTCCATCAGTAGCGGCTCCTGTAGCAAAGGATATCAACTATTATAAGAGCCTCATTCAGCAACATGGAGGGGAGAGAAGAGAGACTATGCCCCAGTTTGCTCATCAAAACAACCAAGGGCCGGGGATGGGTCAAGAACCTCTGAGTAACACGATGATGAGACCAAGGGACACGAAGCCAAGGATAATGAAGCCTTGCATCTATTTCAACAGTCCGAGGGGTTGCCGGAATGGGGTGAACTGCGCCTTTCAGCACGATGTAACATCACAGCCGAAAGGCAATAGTATTCCGGATGTTCGAGGTACTAAGAGAAAACTGGACAGGGAAATTACTGGAGCATGATTTTCTGTAAATCTTTGTTACTGTGATGGTTAGTTTCTCACCTCTCTATGTTCTTTTTTTTGCTGATGGCCAATTGATATTTGTTACTTCTG
Organism: Salvia elegans; assembly: GCA_028566235.1. Lineage (NCBI taxonomy): Eukaryota > Viridiplantae > Streptophyta > Magnoliopsida > Lamiales > Lamiaceae > Salvia > Salvia elegans. The sequence goes on along the minus strand of JAOWBI010000001.1, from coordinate 346,841 downwards.
ATATTTTGTCCCCAATTTTGAAGTTTTGGATAAGAAGCTGCATTTCTTTCTCCAATAGTTTTTGACCTGATTGAACTCTTTTGATGATTCAATATGAATGTTCTTACAATGTTAGCATATAAACTGCCCCACAATGTTAATTTGGGGTGCATTTTGTGCTTATATTTTGGGTTTGATATTTTTATTTGTAGGGCTCTTAATTTAATTTCATGAACCTAAAAGGTGTCTTGAATTTCGAGTTTTGTATTGATTTACAAGTAATTTATATTTATGCAAAAAAGAAGAAAGATACTATAATCGATGATAACCAATTTTCATTTACACTATATTACAATCACACCCTTATTTTCAGAAAATTAAAATACAAGTTTCAACTTGTAGAAATAATCATAAATGTCAATCATCACATTCAATTCTTCAGTCCATAATGTTGTCTGGACAAAATAATTTCTAAATTAATGTGCATGAGTTGTTAGAGAAGATTACTAAATTGTTTAATTAATTATAATCGAAATAAAAAATTTGGATTTAGACCTTAGAGTCATGTTTAATTAGAATGACTTGACAAATTCGGATGGTTCATCATTAACCAATAATGGCGGCTGTATTAAATAAACTAATGCACATATCATCAACCAAATTATCTATCGTTTTTTATAGATTGTACCAACCACCTATGTGTTTAACTTTCGAGGGTATATTAAGAATCAAAATATTATTTTCCCCATTTTCTTGCAATTTTATTCAAAAATTTAAAAATTGAAAATTAGACTAACAAAGTTTCTAAAGTATTTTAGATACAAATCAGCTCTTAATGTTGCAATTAGTGTCATGTATGTCCCCCTCTATTTACTTTTCCCACTCCATAATAGCTTTGTGGTCATTGTTCTTAACTTAACTTAAATTTTATATATGCATGTCAAGTTCTAATTTCTCTCTACTTTTTATGTAAAAATGAGATAATATAATATATTGTGAGAATGTACGCATTTGAAAATTTTGAGAAAAAAATAATAATAGTAATTTTATGAGTATATTTTTATGACTACTAAAGTAGTAATAACATATACTCCATTTTCTTAATTAATGCAACATGCCCATTATACTCTCCTCTAGGAAACTTCGGAAAAATATAAAGTAGTAATAACATATAGTTTGAAAGAAAATTTGACTAATGTTTCTAAATGATTGAAAGTTGAAATTTATTTTGACATACAACAACACAAGTCTTGTACATATATAACTACTTAATAAATAATGAAATATAATAAGCCAACATGTAGGGCTGTACACATGCATATATGCTCTTTATGGAATGAGCTTACACCTAATTTGAGGCAATGAATGCCAAAAACTGAAGTTAAACTAACGACTTTTCTTCGAATCCTCATTTAGGAATAATTAAATAAATTCCAAACCTTGAGTGGACCAATTAATCCCTAAATGACCTTGTATACACATAGGCATGTCAATCGGGCCAACCCGTTCGGGTTGTCGGGCCATTCGGGTCAGCCCGCCTAACCCGACAACCCGAACAGGTCAGCCCGAATGGTCCGATTTGAAATTCGGGCTGCGAAATTGCAACCCTAACCCTGTATTTTTACCGGGTTATTCGGGCCGGCCCACGAATTCCGGGTTACATTGACATCCCTATATACACACTATCTGGAGCTATCAGCCATATATTTTGCAATGGACCTTAAAAAGACATTTCACAGCTTTTCTCATATCAAAATTTCTTTAGAAATATAATTTTAAAACAAAAGGGAGTAACATAAAGCAATTAGCCATAATTAAGATTAAACATTTGGCATGGTACAAATTCACGATCCTCAAATTAAACTAATTAAGTAACATAACATTTTCAAATTTAAGATATTTTGTTTGAATCAGAATCGTTGTGCGAAATGACTATCATTACAATGAAACACAATAAAATTATTATCTCGAAATTTCATACTCAAAATTTAGATTAGACTATGCTAAAACGAATACTTCCTTCGTCTGTTTTTACAATTTATTTTTAATATAAATGTTTTTATAATTTATTTTTAATATAAATGGTAAATATGTCTCACATTCCACTAATTTATTCTATGTAGTATGGATCTCGTATTGTTTATTTCTGCCCCTATCCATAACCCCCACCCTGCCTCGCAGCTCCGCCACTGTATATATATACCCCAAGCCCACACACTCATTTGCACATTTAAAAACACATCATAAAGCAAAATTAAACCACTTGTATTTTTTTTCATACATCATACATTTGATATTAATCTGACAAACAACAATGGTGGAGGAGAAGAGCACCACCACCACCACCGCCGTGGCGGCGAAGCAGACGCTCATCCACGTGACGGCTCTGGACGGCATAGTGACGATGAACTCCCTCTTCACCGCCGCCATGTTCATCGGTCTGTCCATGACCGCGCCGGAGAACGCCACGACGGTGCTGGTGGCGGCGTGCACGGCCAAGCCGGAGACGGTGAGGCAGCTCATCGTGTACGAAGTCCTCTCCTTCAGCTGCTTCCTCTTCTCATCCCTCCTCGCGCAGTCTCTCAAGCTTCAGATCAACCTCCGCAACAACATGAAGGATCCCAGCCAGGCCAGGATGAACGTCCGCCACCTCAAGTACTGCCTCTCCGCCGCCGCCGCCGGGTCGGTCGCGGGCTGCGTGTTCTTGATGCTGTCGATTGTTGATTTTATTAGGGTTAAATTGGGGTCGTTGTCTTGCGGTGGCAAGCCGGTGACCGCGGTGGTGGTGCTCGTGGTCTTGGTGGGGTGCGGCCTCGTGGTATATGCGGCTACTGCGGTTATTGCTCTCGTGGTCGTGGAAGAGGAGGAGGAGGAGGTTGCGCCTGAGGCTTAGTTAGCGGAATCATAAAAAAAAACTTCGTTTCGTCCATTACTATTAGTCTTATGTTCGAAATCCTGATCATTGGATAAAATACTATAATGTTTTTGTGGTTTTTTTTTGTTGAACCCAATGCGGTTTCACTGGATAGTACAAGTGACGGAATCTTTAATTTATGTTATTAAATCATAGTGTAAGATTTATTTTTACAACAAACACTTTAATTTAGGAATTAAAGGCATTAATTAGCCTTTACCATTACAAATGAAAGAGAAACAATACAATTACTAGTATAAAGTGAAAAAACCACTAAACCTTCAAGACTATTAGTAATTGACAAAATTATAGTTATGATTTCGCCACGACCTCAATTGATATTTTGTATTTTTTAAAGATTTGTCGTGATATTTTTTACAATATAAAGATGCAAAATGCATTTTTCGTAGACCAATTTTAAAATTCACCTATATTTGAAGCCTTGACGGGCGATCTTAGATTGATTTCATATGCATGAACATATTTGGATTTTGAGTTTTTGTGTTTATTTACAAGTCACATGTATTTATGCAAAAGAGAAGAGTGATAAAATCGATGATATTCTGCGTAAGATTCACATTTAGCCATGGTATTGGATAACGTTGTTTGACTAAAACAGAAAAGGCATAATTTCTAAAAATTAATGTGCATGAGTTGTTGTTAGAAATATGATTAAATTATTTAATTAATTAGAACTGAAATTCAAAACTTGTGTTCAGACATGATTAGTTTAGTTTTAGAAAGAATTGACAGGTCAATTCGGCTAGCTATTTACCGATAATGGCGGCTGGATTAAGTAAACTGACACTTATCAACTCCTACTAACGTAATAACAAGTGGTTTATTATTGATCATTTTTAATGAGATTGATTGATTCAATTGAAGTAGACTTCGAGAAATAGTACTTATAAATTATCAGAGGAAATGATTCCATGTAGACCGGACCAACCAACTATCATATATAAAGAATCCTTTTGCTATTTTGGTTTGTCCACGACTTATAGAACCATTTATTTGATTCCACTTTTAATATATGGATCTCACATTCCACCAACTTTCTATACTCATAATCTAATATAAAATTAATATTTTAAATGAGTCTCACATTCCACTCACTTTCTCCCTTTACTTTTCTTCACAAAGCCAAATAATTTTTTAAAATCCATGCTGAGTAAATATGACTGTTTAAATGGTGGACGGAGGGAGTATATTTTTAACATGGCACTAATACTAGTACTTCTTATATTCTCTGTTAAAATTAATATGGATCCTATATTTATATTACTCCCTAATTTGAAAGTAATAAAATATTAGTAAAATAAATTAGTGAAATATGTAATTCATTTATTTAATGATTTTAAATTTAGTAGAATATTAATCAAAAGTAGGGTATATAAGATTTCGATATTGTAAATTTATAATCATATTTATTTTACACCAAACAATATTAAAATAACTAATTTAGGGATACTAGAGACACTAATTAACACTTCCATTCCAAATAAAATAATAAATAAATACAAATAGTATAATAGAAAAAACCAGAAAAATATACTAACACTTATCTATTTTTTTATTATAAAAAGAGTGTCCACCGGCGAATCCAGTGAAAAACCTATGCCTATGTACTTAGGCCTCGGGAACAACCTCCTCCTCCTCCTCCACAACCACAAGAGCAATAACCGCAGTAACCGCGTAAACCACAAGCCCGCACCCCACCAAGACCACGAGCACCACAACCGCGGTAACCGGCTTCCCGCCACAAGACAACGACCCCAATTTAACCCTAATAAAATCAACAATCGACAGCATCAAGAACACACAGCCGACGACCGACCCAGCAGCGGCGGCGGTGAGACAGTACTTGAGGTGGCGGACGTTCATCCTGGCCTGGCTGGGATCCTTCATGTTGTTACGGAGATTGATCTGAAGCTTAAGGGACTGAGCGAGGAGGGACGAGAAGAGGAAGCAGCTGAAGGAGAGGACTTCGTACACGATGAGCTCCCTCACCGTCTCCGGCTTGGCCGTGCACGCCGCGACCAGCACCGTCGTGGCGTTCTCCGGCGCGGTCATGGACAGACCGATGAACATGGCGATGGTGAAGAGGGAGTTCATCGTTACTATGCCGTCGAGAGCCGTCACGTGGATGCTTGTCTGCTTCGCCGCCGCGGCTCTCTTCTCCTCCGCCATTTTTTTGAACTATCGGAGTGAGATCAAATTTTATATGATGTGTATTTGTTCAACTGATTGAGCTTGTTTTTTTTGAATGTGTGGACAATGGATGTATATATATATACACACTGGGGCGGAAGCATAAATTCGTATTATTTAGTAATTTTATGTTAAATTAGTACAATGGAGTATTGATTTGGTTAAATTTTAGAATTAGTAAATATTTTTGTCAAAGCTTTAATTTTATAGCTTTCTCTATTTTTGTTATTTCCTTTTATTTCTGTTATATATTTGGGTGATTTGTTGATTTTATGTGAATGAATTTATTCAATCTCAAAAGAAATGTTGTTGGGAGTGAATTCAGTGTGAAATGTCTATAGACAACCAACGTTAATTATATAATGATTATTTAGGGTTACCCTACTTAACATTTGGAATTTGTCAACTTTTCCTAGTTGGGGTTTCAAAGAAAAGTTGCAAGTTGAACTATAGTTTTTGGCACTATATAACACATTATTAGTTGCACATTTCAGACAGATTAGGTACAGGTTTAGGTTCATGGCATAATTCTTAATGTTGTATGTTTACAAGACTTGAGTTGTTGTAGGTCAAAGTTGATTTCAACTTTCAATTATTTTAAGGGTATAATTTCCTTTCAAACTTGAAGCTATGTTAAATATATTTATGAAGTTTCGTAGGCGAGAGTATAATGAGCATGTTGCACTAGTTGAGAAATTAATGTATAATGTGTCTTTTGGAAAATAATTACTAGTATCTTTTTATCAAACCATCTACATCCCGAAAACCTCATGTGACCTAAACTTATTTCAGTAATTACTCGATCAAAAAGCATACCATACTACTTTATCAACTTATTAAAGATGGAGTATATTGATATTTTATAAATTTAAACATAATTATGAATTTGTGATAGATATATAAATAATTGAAGGATAACACATAGTGTTGTGGCTCAAATTCTTCTTCCAATCAGACCACAAATTTTGGAGAAAACTGGCGAAACAGATTCATTGGATTGCCCTATCCACCCTATGGAAAGCTTAATTCTTCCCTGCAAAACCATTACTCCCTCAAATATAGCAGAAATCCCACCAAAACCTGAAATTCAATCGAAGAACACTTCGCCCAAGCTCATAAACGACGCCTACTTAAAGCGGCTTTGCAAACTCGGCCGCTTGAGCGAGGCCATCTCCGCCTTGGACTCCTGCAGCTCCACGGTAAAACACAGCACCCTCTCCCACCTCATTGATACATGCGTCGGCTCCAATTCACTCGATTTATGCCACAAGATCCACTCCCGCGCCAAGAAATGGATGCACGAACCCGACCCCGTCCTCGAGACCAAGCTGGTTGGCATGTTCGCCAAATGCGGCTCCTTGGATGGTGCATTCAAGGTGTTCGACGAAATGCGCGAGAGAAATTTGTACGCTTGGTCGGCTGTGATTGGCGCTTTCTCGAGGGAGAAGAAGTGGGGCGATGTCGTGGCGCTGTTTTATTGGATGATGGCGGATGGTGACATTGTTCCTGATGATTACATGTTGCCCAAGATTTTGCAGGCTTGCGGGAACTGTGGGGATGTGGAGACTGGGCAGTTGATTCATGGGATGGTGATCAAGCGAGGATTGGGTGGCGACCTTCGCGTGAACAACTCGATTCTCTCTGTTTATGCGAAATGTGGGCGTTTGAGCTCTGCAGAGAAGTTTTTTCATGGGATGGTGGGGAGGGACAGGGTATCTTGGAATGCGCTGATTACAGGTTACTGTCATGCTGGGAATGTAGCTGAGGCGCAGAGATTGTTCGAGTCTATGCAGGAGAAAGGTCTAGATCCGGATGTTATCACTTGGAATGTGTTGATCTCGAGCTATAGTCAGCTGGGGAAGTGTGATGTTGCAAGGAAGTTGATGACTGAGATGGAGATACGTGGAGTGAGACCTGATGTGTGTACATGGACTAGTGCAATTTTGGGGTTTGCACAAAATAATCGGAGGTTTGAGGCGTTGAGCTTGTTCCGAGAGATGTTCTTGGCCGGGGTTGAACCAAATGGTATAACGCTTATGAGTGCTATCTTGTCTTGTTCCCTCGAGAAGGATATTATGAAAGGGAGGGAAGTTCATCTGGTTGCCATAAAGCTTGGTTATGGTGAAGATGTGCTTGTGGGGAATTCACTTGTCGATATGTATTCCAAGTGTGGGAAGCTTGATGCTGCAAGAAAGGTTTTTGATATGATCTCGGAGAAAGATATCTATACTTGGAACTCGATGATTGCAGGCTATTGCCAAGCTGGATATTGTGGGATTGCAGATGACCTCTTTAAACATATGCAGGAGTCTGGTGTATTGCCAAATGTGGTTACATGGAATGTAATGATCTCGGGGTACATTCAAAATGGAGACGAGGATCAGGCTATGGATCTTTTCTACATGATGGAGACGAATGGGGGTGTCAAGCGAGACACTGCCTCATGGAACGCTCTCATTGCAGGGTTCTTGCATCATGGGCAGAAGGATAAAGCATTGAGGGTTTTCCGAAAAATGCAATTCTATGGTGTCAAACCAAATGCAATCACAATCTTGAGCATCTTACCTGCGTGTGCGGATTTGATCTCTATAAGGAAGCTGAAAGAGATCCACTGCTGTGTCCTTCGCAGCAATTTGGAGTTAGAGGTTTCAGTTGCGAATTCTCTAATCGACACATATGCAAAGTGCGGGAGCATATCATACTCAAAATCCATTTTTGATGCAATGCCATCCATGGATATCATCACTTGGAACACATTAGCAACTAGCTATGTGTTACATGGATTTTCAAGCAAGGCGATTGAGCTTTTTGAACGGATGAGGAAACTAGGGTATAAACCAAATAAAAGCACATTTGCTAGTATAATCTCTGCCTATGGTCTAGCTAAGAATGTTGATGAAGGTAAGCGTATTTTATCCCTAATGATCGAAGAATACCATATCTTACCAACTGTAGACCATTATGTTGCAATGGTAAATTTGTACGGTCGTTCAGGGAAGCTTGATGAAGCATTTGAGTTCATCAGAGATCTACCCATAGATCTCGGTGTCTCTATATGGTCAGCTGTGCTAACTGCTTGTCGTAGGCAGGGGAACATTAGGTTGGCAATCGAAGCAGGGGAAAGGGTGCTTGAACTCGAACCAGATAATGCATCCACTCAAAGGATGGTTTTACAGCTACGTGGGTTGTCAAATAAGTCTTCAAAGATGAAACGGCCCCGAGCAAGAAAACTCCCTGCTGGACCTATCGGGTGTAGTTGGATCGAAGGGGAAAACACAGTGCATGCTTTTGTCAGCGGTGATTTCTCTCAGCTTGACGGTACATGTCTGCGTTCGTGGATAGAAAGCATCGAAGCAAACACGAAGGTATCGAAGCATCAAGAAATGGTTAGCATCCAAGAGGAGGAGAACAAAGGAGTTCATAGCGAAAAGCTAGCTTTAGCTTATGCTGTCATCAAATGTGGTCAGCAAAGTGTTAGGGTGGTGAAGAACCTGAGAATGTGTGATGACTGCCACAGGTTTGCTAAGTTGGTTTCGAGTAAATATGGCTGTGAAATATATGTATATGATTCCATATGCTTACACCATTTCAAGAAGGGTGTGTGTTCTTGTGGTGACTTTTGGTAGGAATGGCAACAGCATTGGTTCATTTTGTAGAAAGTGTAGACACCATTTTTGTAAGGCAGCTAAGTGCTGTCCTGGCTCATGGAAATAATGAGATAGGAAATCACATAGTGATCTTTGAGTGATTATTTTGTATTTAGCTGTGATGTCTTCTATAAGGTGCAGCTTTGGAGGCAGATTGTTCAAAACTTTTGGAATCTATTTTGTCAAATTGTATTTATATTTCACCTGTCAAGTTGTTAATTTGCGGGTATTTTGAAGCTCAGTATTCCAATTGGAAAATAAAACATTGTCCACGAGTGAGCAAAATATCTGATATCCAAAAATGATACTATGAACTAAACCGAAAGTCAAAAGTCGATTCGGTTTTTTTAGATATAGATTTGGATAAAATTTTTATACAAATTGGAATGTTCAGATCAGATCAGTCGAATATTTTAAAATTCGAAGTAATATGAAATATGTTTTACATATATAATAAAATTGTTTTATAATTATAAACATAACAAGTATAAAATCTTTGTCTTGAACAATTCTAATGGTATTTGGGAATTAGATTTTAGGAAATTGAAATTGAATTTTTAATTGAGTTTTCAGATTTTTATACAATTTCAAATTATTTGTATCAGATCGGATTTCATAGTTTGGATTTATAATTTTAAGATTTTGATTTTGGGACAATCTGGATTTTCGGATTCGATCAGAATGCTCCCAAATCCAAATGCTCACTTCTAATCTTCTACATCCGAAAATTAAAAAAAAAAAGTTAAAAAAATAAAAAGAGATGCATATGTTTCTACGTCAGGAAATAGTAAACCACCGACAAGTAATACGCAATTTAGGACATTAGTTAAAAAAATTAAATGTAATGTCTAATTTGTTTAATCCCTTCTTCTCCACTTGGTCTCACTTCACTGAACCTACTGCGCTGCTGCCCCTCTTTCTCTCTCTAGGACCTCTCCTTCACGATTTACAGCGAAAGCAGAATGGGTTCAGTTTCTCTGAAAATTGGTGATGGAACTGCAAGATTCAAGAGGGCATCCGTTTGCTCCTCCGCAGTAAATCTCCTCATGCTTTTCTCAGTTATCACCACAAATCTATTCGCTCTCTACGCTTTCACATATCACCCCACATCTCTCCACCATCACCACTACCCCAAGAATATCTCTCTGATCTCAGAAAAAGTGAGCTTAATTCTCAGGGAGATCGAATCCTCGCAGAAGAAGCTGGCCCAGATGGAGAAAGATCTCTTGGGATACGAAAGCATCGATCTTTCGAAACCCAACATCGCGAAAGAGCTCAAAGAGTTCCTCACCCGCCACCAGCTGCCGCTGGGGAAAGATTCGAGAACTGGGATCACCGAGATGGTGGCATCTGTGGGCCATTCTTGCGAGAAATCCACCGATTTGCTGTCTCAATTCATGAATTACAAAGTCAATGGGCTCTGCCCCGACGACTGGAGTCTTGGCCAGAAGCTGATTCTTCAAGGATGCGAGCCGTTGCCGAGGAGGAGATGCTTCGCTAAGACAATCCCTAAGGTTGGTTTGCAGCCGTTTCCTTTATCCCTTTGGAATAATGTTAGTGAGAAGTCACTTAGTTGGAGTGGTATAGGTTGCAAGAATCTTGCTTGTTTGAATAGTAAGAAATTGAACAGGGATTGTGCTGGTTGTTTTGATATAACTCGTGGTTATGAGACACAGAGGTATGTTAAGGCTAGAAGTAAGAATGATTTCCACATTGATGATGTGTTGGCTATGAGTAGTGGTGGGGTTAGGACAAGTTTCGATCTTGGTGGTGGCTCTGGGACTTTTGCTGCTAGGATGGCCGAGAGGAATCTGACTGTGGTGATTGCCACGTTAAACGTGGATGCCCCGTTTAATGAGTTCATTGCGGCTAGGGGGCTTTTCCCTTTGTATATTAGCTTGGACTCTAGGTTCCCATTTTATGACAATGTGTTTGATTTAGTTCATGTAGCTAATGGATTGGATGTGGGGGGTCGGCCGGAGAAGCTGGAGTTTCTGATGTTTGATATTGATCGTGTGGTGAGGGCGGGGGGGCTGTTTTGGTTAGACAACTATTATTGCTCCAGTGAGGATAAAAGAAAGGCTCTCACGCGGTTGATTGAACGATTTGGTTATAAGAAGTTGAAGTGGGTTGTGGGAGAGAAGGTCAATGGTGCAGGAAACTCTGAAGTTTACTTGTCAGCAGTGCTGCAGAAACCGGTGAGGTCATAGGAGTTGGTGAATTGAGAATAGATTTGCAGCTTCTACAATGTAGAATTATGCCAAGCTAGTACACTATTTTTCTTGCTCGTGATTTCTTGAAGATGTCATATAAGTGAATGGGAATGGGCGGCAGTTGTTAATGCTCGCAACTGGAGAAAAGCGCATTTTCTGCAGTAAATCATATAGTGTTTTCAGTTTTCCTATGCAATATTTGCATCAGTTGGATAAATAGATAGCAATTTGATGAAATTTTATGGTTCAATTTTCATTCGATGTAGCCAGTTGAATTTGTTGGCGCTGAGTTCATAAAACTATCTGCATAAGTCTTGATCTGGAACTGGAGAAATGTCTCTCATATTTATCAGATATCAATATATATCTCTTTGAAGACTATTCTTATGTCTACATTTCCTGTTCTTCCTATATATTTATGTAATGTAATTGTGTTGTTAAATTCTTTCGCTGAAATCAGTTTTCCATACAAAAACCATATATATAGTTAGGAGCATATTCCTTTTTAAGGTTTACAGAAGTTGATTCAGACACTTATGGTAGCTTGATATGCTACGATATT
>JAOWBI010000001.1:203475-214459 GCA_028566235.1 Salvia elegans | reverse complement strand
GAGAGTTGTTTTCAGATATCATAATTCATAAGCAAACCAATGAACCACTATATGAGTTTTATGAACATATTGGACTACCTACATTATCTTGGAAGTTGGGATTAGGGGAAGATAAAGAATGGGTCGAAATTTCTTAGTGGAGTAGTAGGGATAGGAGAAGCCAGGCACGCGAGTCTATTTCTTAATGATATGATATAGGGAAAAGGGAATTCTCATGAAGATCCCAATAAATAGATAGAATTGTAGATGTAATGCCGCTCACTTTGTAGTTTGATTGCTCGTGATTATTGTGCACTGCCATTGCAGTTATGTGTTAGATGTAGCGTGTGCCTTGTCTTATGTTCGCCTCTACATGAACGTTAAAAGAAAAGGTAGGATATCAGACAGTCGATTGTAAACATGAAAGTAGTTCCGTAGTTGTAACATTGTCATTTTCTCTAATCCATTTCTATGTGTGCTGCCATTGTATCTAAAACTCTAACCTTCTTGAGCTTAAATGGTGATATATGGAGTATCAGTTAATCATTCTTTCCCACAAAAGATAAGCATGTTCGTTTTTTCACTTTTGCTTTCATCAAAAAGTATGTTTTACTAAGATGTTTTGTTAATCTGCAGTATAACTTGGTGCACATTGCGGCAGGAGATCTTCTTCGGGCTGAAGTTGCTGCAGGGACTGAAAACGGGAAGCGTGCTAAGGAATTCATGGAAATGGGGAAGCTTGTTCCCAACGAAATAGTTGTCATGGTAGCCTTTGTTATATGTTGTTCATTTTCCCACTAAAAAAAAAAAAATCCTAGATTTATTGGATACAACTTCCACAAACAAACTCACCTCTGTTGCTGGTTGCAGATGGTTAAAGAGCGGTTATCACAGCAAGATTCTCAGGAGAACGGCTGGCTCCTCGACGGATATCCAAGAAGCGAATCCCAAGCTACCGCTCTCAAGAAATTCGGTTTCGTTCCAGATGTCTTCATTCTTCTCGAAGTGAGGTTCTACTGTTGGTCTTGTGCTCTTTTTTATTCAAATTCTTTATTCCTTCAAGTAGTTGGCTAGTATTTGGATTCAATGTTAACCGTGTTACTTAATTTGATTTTGAAACGAATGCAGGTCCCTGAAGAGATCCTCGTTGAGAGAGTTGTTGGCCGCAGACTAGATCCCATCACCGGGAAAATATACCATCTTACATATTCTCCCCCAGAAACGGAAGAAATCGCTGCAAGACTCACGCAACGTTTTGACGACACTGAAGAAAAGGTCTGCACTTTTTCTCTTTGATCAGATAAACATAAATTTTAAAGGCTCCATCATGGTGGTCTCAAACCCAAGACCTTTTGACCTCAACTATTAACCATTTTATCAAACTGCCTCATATTGTTTTTGTCATCTGATCTCTCTTTCACATGTCTAGCCTGTGACACGGCTTTATCTCTGTCTTTCAGGTTAAACTGCGTTTGCTCACTCATAACAGCAACGTGGAGTCCGTGCTTTCATTATACGAAGACCAGATAGTCAAAGTATGATACAATAATCTCTTGAATTTCTCTCTTCCTCTTCCTATAGATCAACTATAATCACTAGTGATCCTTGTTGAGATTCTCTGCTTGCTTGAGTGAACCATAGCTAGTCGAGAACCTAACTTTTCGCACCTTAACTGCAGGTGGACGGAACTCTCCCCAAAGAGGAGGTATTCTCACAAATTGACAGCGTACTGACAGAGCTTCTCACGAAAAAGGGAGCTGCATTGGGCTCACTGGCTGCATAAAACTGGCTCAGCTCTAGAAATGGAGCAAGATTCGTGCGAAGGGGAGGTACATAAATATAGAGAAAAGATATCAAATTCTTAAATATTGCCTTACCGAAGAAAATATCATGTTTCACTGCTTTGGGATGATAGGGAAGAATAAAGAACATCATCTCTTCGTATACCAATTTGCAAGTTTTTTCTTCAATTCATCCATGTTTGTACATAGATGAAGCGATTCAAATTAGCCATTGTTGCGTTTTCGTTAGTGCTCATGCTTTTTATTGTTGACGTCTTCAAGATTGATTATCGATGTTTATGAAAGTCGATTATATGCTTTTGATGTTGCAATGACTTGTTCAATGATATAGTATATTTTTCTAGTATGTATATGTTGTTCTCGAATTTGCATAGGTCGTGCTAGTAGTCGCATTCTATTTTTTCTTCTTTGTGTGAGAAATGGTTTCTCACGTTATAGATCTTTATGCCTTGATTTTTACTCCATTTGACCGGAAAATTTTTCTCTTCTAAGGAAATGAAAATGGTCCAATTCTTGAATATTTGATGTCTTAATAGTATTTAAATAGTTGATAATTCAAAATCAATCATAGGGTGCTACTTGGTCAAGAATGTGACTTTCAAATTTGCAGACTTGCGTTTGACTTTCTGCATAGTAGAATTAAGAGTGTAAGTTAAACGACGTCATTTGTGTTCGGTGCAAATGGCAACTAAAATTGAATTGAGACATTCCATCAAAATCTGAATTTGTATTTTATTGGATTCTACAAATATATGTACCAGTTCTTGTATGAATTTGATTCAGACTAAGTTTACATAAGAAAGAATATTTCACCAAAAAATTTACGTTGATGAGACGCTAGCTGATCTAGACAACACTTGGGGCGCCAAACATGCCTCCAATGCCCGATCTAAGCTATTTACAACTTCGCTCATCGTCGGCCGATAACGGCCCTCTAGCGTGACACAATCGGCGGCCAAGTACCCAATGTACCTCACTGCCTCAATCTCAAACGGAGACGGAGGCGCCACCCTCGGATCCAAGATTCGATGGATGTCGTCTTGTATTATGTAAGGGACAACGTAGTCCACTACGTTTCTAGGCACGCCAAACTCATTCTTGTGGATCGCCTTGCAACCCGAGATCAATTCCAACAATACAACCCCAAAACTATAGACATCGCTCTTGGTTGTCAGGAGCTGAAGCCTGTAGTATTCAGGATCCATGTACCCCATAGTCCCTGCGGCCCGTTGCGACAGGTGGGACTCGTCCTCCTCCGGGCCCCATAGCGAGAGGCCAAAGTCGGACACCTTGGCACCTCCTCTGGAATCAAGCAATATGTTGGACGGCTTGATGTCACGGTGGATGATACTTGGCACGGCGTACTCGTGCAGGTATTCGATCCCCCGAGCCGCGTCAAGAGCCACTTTGATCCGAACGGGCCACGAAATGAGCGAGGACTTGTCAAACTTGTGAAGATGATCGGATAGGGTTCCATTGTCTAGGTACTCATATACGAGCACAAGCTCGCCAGATTCTTCACAATAGCCCAATAATTTTACGAGGTTCTTGTGGTTGAGGCGGGATAGGAACTCAAGCTCATTCACGAACGCAATGTTCCTATCCTCCTGCCCCCGTTTGCTGGCCATTGCGTATGAGGAAGACACCGAGGACTCGGCTCTCTTGACCGCCACTAGGCGTCCATCTTCCAAAGTGGCACGATAGACCGATCCGAAGCTACCGCTCCCGATCTTGAGCTCCTCGGAGAAATTATCGGTAGCCATGAGCAACACTCCGAGAGTGAACTCCTCCAAATGGCCTCCGTTACCGGAGCTGATCAAGTGGCTAAGTTTCTTCTCCAAAGCCGGCCGCCTCACTAGTTGAGGCGAGCTGGGTTCGCCCTCCCCCTCGGCCTCTTCCAGACGACCAGAGTCGTGGATCCGACTTCCCCTAATCTTGATATACCGCAAAAACAAGAACACACACAAGGCCACCAATGATGACAAACTCCCAACACACCCAACCACCATAAAGGCCACCATTCTCCTATTCCATTTCTTGCCACCACTAGACGGCGGAGGAGGCAGAGGAACCGGTGCAGCCTCCACCGGCAGCTCTGGATCACAAGGCTGACACATCACTAGCCCTTCATCTACACAATAGTCACCATAATTAGGCCAAGAACCACAACCACACTCCTCCTTAACCCTACAAGGGAATGGCACAACATCACCAAACACAAATGAATCACTATCAAGAAGAACCTCATTACCCCAACACACCAAGCTATTGTTAGACTTCAAAACACCACAAAAAATGTCTCTCCTTCCTTGAATGGCTACAAATGCCTCATCCCTCAAAGACTCAGGCAAACTAAACTCCCCTCTCCCCCAACAAACAACTCCGTCGTCTGCTCTTGCTCTTATCGCGCAGACGCGATCCTCCCCAATCACAACCGATTTAAATCCTCCCTGAGGCGCCTCTCCCGCCAAATTTCCACCCCAGCATTCCAAACTCCCATTCCCTCTAACCCCACACGCGCCATGAAAACCGGCCCCGACAACGTTGAATTGCCCGGTAGGCCAATCGCCGGTGACATTCCGATCACCGCCGGAGCATGAGATCTCTCCGGATTCCGACAAACCACACAGAAAATCCTCTCCCGCCGCAAGGCTCGAAGCGAAGACTCCGCCGCTGCTGCCGATATCGCCGGTTCTCATCGGCCAGCACTCCGCGGCGGCGCCGGTGGCGTGGATGCCGCAAATACGGGAGTTTGAGGAGGTCAAATCGGTTAGCAAAGGGCCGTTGTAGATTCGCTTGCGATCCATGGGAATGGCGGCGGCGTCTGAGAATCTCCAGCAGAAGATGATGGATTTGTTGGTGGGGTGAGAGGAGCTCAGGGCGCAGACGAAGCCGTCTCCGGCGGCGATAGCGGTGAGAGAAGGCGGCGCGGGGCTGAGGAGGAGCTGAGTTCGTTGAGGGAAGAGGGTGCAATTGAGGGAAAAGATTGAATTTTGGGATTTGATTAGGGCGCAGATGAGGGCTTGGTTGTTGGTTTCGGAAATGGCGACGGTGGAGAGGGAATGGGAGAAGGGGAGGAGGGAGACGAAGAGGAGGCCGAGGAGGGAAGCGTTCATGGCCATCGAGAAGGTTTTCTCATGGTGATGATGAACGATTAGAGAGAGAGAGAGAGAGAGAGAGACACCAAGATTGTTGAATATTGTAAAGACTGGATTTTTATGGTGAGTTTTAAGGGGATGGGAGAGGAGGGAAAGACAAAGGGAATAACGCGGTTGAGAGAGAGGAGTGAGGACCAAGACCGAGTCTGCAACTGGAGAGACACAAACAGGGAGCGCGTAGTCAATGAAAACGAGCTTCGTTTGTTAAAAGGAAAAGTGGTGCTATTTTTGGTTAAAAAGGGGGCCATGAAGCGATTTTGCGTTTCTTCGGGCCTAGTTTTCATTTATTAGTTTATTCTTGAAAATAAATGGAAAGGGTTCACACACACTAATATGAACTTTCAACCACTAATTGTCGGTGAACAAAGTATCTAGACCACCAGGAGCGGAAATAGAAATAAAAATATGAGTAAGGTTAAATTTTTAAAATTTTATTTATCATAGGGGCTTTTATACTATAATATGTACAAAATATTAACATATTTTGAAACTTCACAATAGGAATTTTTTAGAAAATTAGATTCATTAGGGGGCTAAAGCCCTCCCCCTTTATATGTAGTTCCGCCCCCTGATTAAGACTCTAGTGATAAGGGTGGGTTTAGTAATCGATGAAATGTTGCAAAAAAAATGAAAATAATCGTAATCGGGAGATTTATGACCGGTCCGATGATCAATTTCTAAAATCTTGATATCTATGCGATTTTCTATTAGAAAATTTTGATATCGGAATTCCATCTATTTTAAAATTTTATTTTTTTATAAAAATAAAAATGTGAATTTTCCGTCTGTGTGAACTTTTCACTACTAATTGAAGCCATTGAAGCCTTGATGAGGATGAATTTTAATATATGAGTTGTGTTTCATTATTGAGAGAATGAGGTTTAGCAATCGATGAAATAATTCAATAAGTTGAAAATAAGCATAATTGGAAGATTATGATTACTGATTTACGAAACTGAGACCACAATCAATATCTGTTCCGACTTGAATATGATTTGATGTTAGAATTTCACTTCTTAGCGTTCTGCCAAAATGGTAGTGATTTGGGATAATGAGATTTAATTTACATTGTTAATTAAATGGCAATTATGTTATGCTACTCCAGTCGTGATCAATAAGGATATTATAGGTAGTCTGAACATACTATTATTTAATGTATACTGTGTTTAATTATTTTCGCACACGTAATGGAATATTAGGAAGAGTATAATATTATGCCACTGCGACAGCGGACAAGCTTTAAAAATAAATTAAATAGAGTAACTATAAGTAGATTTTATAGAGAGAGATGAAATTATGAATGTGTCACTTACAATTCATATTTTGAGCATTCTATGTTAGCATATTGTTAATGTTATTTGTATTTTAATATTATAAATTGTTATTAAAATAATCAAATGTCTCAACTTATTTCGAAACATAAATATATTTAAATACAAGTAGTAAATAACCCCAAGCAGCACTTCATGCCTGCATAAATTGTTGTTCAAATCATACAAAATGAGACATTCATAATAAATCTATAGCATACATATGTATTGAGATTTCAACCAACCCTAAAATCTCAAAAACACTAAAATTAATCATATTATCTACACAAAAACCAAATCAAAAACCATCTCCAATATGGTCTAAACACACCCCCTTTTCATTCCTCCCCACACTATCTGGAGACCTCAAGCCAGCCCCAGGCTCAGCATCCACAAGCATCTTGATCACCTCCTTCATGCTCGGCCGCAGATTCGGTAGCTTCGACGTGCACAGCGTCGCGATCTTCAGCACCTTGATCGCGTCGTCTTGAACGAGCTGAGGCACCGCCTTCGAATCAAGAACCTTGATCACAGCCTCCCTGCTGTTGAGATGAGTCGAAACCCAATACACCAAGTCCTTCCCGTCCCCGAACTCCTCCTCCACCGGCCTCCTCCCTGTCACGAGCTCCATCAGCACTACCCCGAAGCTGTACACGTCGCTCTTCTCCGTCACCTTGAGGGAATAGGCCATCTCTGCATACCAAAAAAAAAAAAAAATTAGGCCTAAGTCGAAAAACCGTCCTTTTTTGGAAGCATTCTCTGAACCCGAATTATACCCGGTGCAAAGTAGCCGTGGGTCCCGGCAAAGCTGCTCCACTCGGACCCCTTCGGAGAGGAATGATCAGCCACCTTCGCAACGCCAAAATCAGCGATTTTGGCCTCGTAGTCCTCATCGAGAAGTATGTTAGTCGACTTGATGTCTCTGTGGACGATAGGCGGGCTGCAGTCGTGGTGCAAGTAGGCGATGCCTTTTGCAGCCCCGACAGCAATCTTGTACCGTTGATACCAATCCAGCTCCGGCTTCCCGGCCTTGATCTCTCGGTGCAGAGCTTGGAACAAGTTCCCATTCGACATGTACTCGAAAACCAAGAAATTCGAGCCTTCTTTCATCAAACAGGCATACAATTTGACTATATTCCTATGCCTAATCTTTCCAAGAATCTCCATCTCTGCAGCCATGAGTTTCACCCCATTGCCCCTCCACAGCTGCTTCACGGCAACGGTTCCGCAGCCCTTGCTCAAGTCGAGGCGATACACCTTCCCGGTGCTCCCGCTCCCGATCAAGTTATCCTCATCCACATCATATATATCATCCACATCAAACTCCATTTGTTGGAAGCTCTCGAGCTTCCAAGGGCGCACGCCCTTCTCGTCTCCCATCCGCCCGTCTGCCTCGCCTTTCTTGAAATTCCTATAGCTCACGAACAGCAGCCCGACGAGAAAGACAATGAGGGTAACTAGGATGATGCACAACATCGCTAACTTGCTCTTAATCAAACTCTTGTGTCCATTTCTCAGATGAACACAGAGAGGCAAGGCAGAGTCAGTGAATTTCCTCTTCTTCCCCTCCTCCTCCTTGTCGTCGTCTAAGCAGAGGCCGTCGTTCCCAGCAAGTGCCTTGTCACCGGCTACCATCACGAAATAGTGAGGCACACTCCCTGACAACCGGTTATCCGACAGATCCACTGATGAGAACCTCAGCCTGTCAAAGTCTTTTGGGATCGACCCTGTTAGCTCGTTTCTTGAAAGGTTCAACGAGTTCAACGAGGCCATGTTCGAGAAGCTCCTTGGAATCCCACCACTCAGCTGGTTTGAAGCAAGATTCAAGTCCACCAATCTTGTGCAGTTAGCCAACTCTGCAGGGACGGATCCAGATATGGCGTTCCCTTCCAAATGCAACGATGTGATCTGCTTCAACGCCCCGAGGTGTGAAGGTATACCACCAGAGAAGTTGTTATTGTTCAAGTAGATACGCTCCATTAAGGCAAGACCACCGAGCTCTCGAGGCAGCTCTCCCGAGAATCTGTTATTTGACAGCATTAGCTCTGTCAGTTGCAACGATGCCCCAATGTCCGGTGACACCCTCCCGGTGAAGCTGTTATCACTAAAATCCATGACTTGCACATTCAGAAGCCCCCAAACCCCGTCTGAAATGGACCCGTTGAGCCGGTTCTGGCTGACCCTCAGCCTCTGCAGAGGGATACAATCACCATAACTATCCGGAAACGCCCCTGAGAAATCATTCTCCAATGCAAGCAAGTATTGAAGATTCTTGTTCTGGCACAAGTACTTAGGAAACGGACCGGAGAATCTGTTCTCCGATATGTCTATGCTATTCAAAGGTGAAAAACGCCCTAGGTTCTGTGGGAAAACGCCTGTGAACGCGTTTTTATAGATGGAGAACGCATTGAGATGCTGCATTTCTCCAAAACCAGATGGAATCTCCCCTGAGAAGTTGTTCTTGAACAACTGGAACACAGTTAGTTTCTTCAAACTCCCAATCTCCTTTGGGATCACACCATGCATTTGGTTGTTTGACACATCAAACTCCTCGAGATCGGTCAGATTAGCTAGCCCAGCAGGGATTTCGCCTGTGAGGTTATTCGAGTACAGCTCAATCTTGAACAACTTCCTCATCTTGGCGATGGAAGCCGGAAACCTTCCTGTGATCTTGTTGATGCATATATCCAACGTGCCTAACGCCTCCAAGTCGAAGATGGAGTTGGGTATCTCACCCCTCAAGCTCGAGTTAGCCAGGTAGAGCCATTGCAACTTCTTCAATTTGCCAATGCTGTGAGGAATCTCGCCCTCATCGTAGCTGTTCATACCAAGGCCTAACGAAACTAAGCCGGTCAGGCTCCCGACCCAGCCCGGGAACGGCCCTGTGAACGAGTTAAGCGACAAGTCGAGCACTTCCAAGTTAGTCAGCATTGAGAGATCAGGAACACTTCCACTCAAGTAGTTACCAGAGACATTTAAGACTTTGAGGTTTGAGCACTTGCTCAGCTCGGCCGGGAGAGGCCCTGTTAGTGAGTGAGACGTGAGGGCGAGGGAGGCGAGGCCGTGCAGGGCGGAGAGCGATGGCGATATCTGCCCTGAGAGGGATAGATTGTCTAGAGAGATCCCAGTGACCATTTCTTGATCACAATGGATTCCATAGAATCTACAAGGGGAATCTGAATCTGAATCTTTCCATGATTCCAAGTGGTTTAAGGGATCAATTATGTGTTTCCTGAATTCTAGCAAGGCTTCCACCTCTGATTTTAGGCATTGGGACAGCTTGAAATGGGATAATGAGATCAAGAAAA
The DNA here is from genome assembly GCA_028566235.1 of Salvia elegans. Lineage (NCBI taxonomy): Eukaryota > Viridiplantae > Streptophyta > Magnoliopsida > Lamiales > Lamiaceae > Salvia > Salvia elegans. Next base: position 204,902 of record JAOWBI010000001.1, on the reverse strand, counting down.
CAGTTAGGATTTGGAGGGAAAAAATGGACTTGGCTGGTTTGGTCATTTTTGAAGAGAATTTAGGAGGAGGGGCAAAATGGTCTATTCACATTAGGGGACAAGGATTCCAGTCTGTGTATATCCCTACCATGGGATGGTGCAGATCAGTACAAACAGAAGCAGACATCAACACTGCACCAAATAAATGAGAGAAGATTAATTTGAATACACTTTTTCTGTTAAAGGATTATATATATATCTACTATTCCAATAAGTGCAATTATTTAAATTCTAAAAGGGTAGAGTAGTATATGACTAGAATGATTAAATTTAATGCTTCGCTTTAATCTATTGAGCAATAATTGAATACAGAATGTTCTTAAACAATAAAGATAGAAATTGTGTTAAGATGTCAACTTTGCATCTAATTGTGGATTACAACTAAGTAAGAGGCAAAGCTACCTTTCAAGCAACTCAAGTGAAGGAAAAAATTAAAAACTGGAATCCAAAATCTTTAGAACTTAGCACCAATTAATGAAAGATTAATAAAAATCATTCTAAAGGGATATTCTAATCTAAAATTCTTGATTAATTTAATGCATAAAGGCCTCATCTTGCTCAAGAGCAATCAAGATTCAATTTTTACTGTGGCCAACAATCAAGAATCACACATTTACATAAAGATGCATATCTGCAATCTTCTCTCTTTCTCACTCACACAAACACACACAGAGACAAAGAAAACATGCACACATTACATAAAAATAAGGCAAACCTGCAAAGATTTCATGATTTGTTCAGAGAGAAAAACAGAGCTCCAAATAAAGATCAAATCTTTTTCAATCCAAGTAAAGCATGCAGCAGCTCAATCAATTCCTCTGCTGTTTCAAGAATACCCAAAAAAGGGTTAAAGCAAAAGAGGAGGCAAAACAAAAACAAAAATAAAGAGTTCCGAATTCCTGGAAAAATCACAAGTTTCCCACCAATGAAAAGAAACAGTTTGTAAGATGAGACTGTTCTGTTTCTTCTTCAACTTTTCTTTGTTGGGATTTTGGTTTTTGATGGAAAATTGAAGTATTTAAGTGGGAGCTAAATGATGAGACAATAGACAAGAAAAAGGAAGGCTAACAAACACAAGATAAGGAGGTGTCATCACCCTCGAATTTTTATTGAATAAATAGTGCTAAAGTAACAGAAATTACACAACTACATAACTGAGATCAGCCGATTTTAAGGTGGAGAGAAATGACAAATATCTTACTAATATTTGCACTTTTGCCCTTCGGAATAGGTGGTATATCAAAAGCTTCTCCTTAACCGACACTCAGGCAAATTATATACTGGTAGGAAATATATAAAGATAATCCAATTATTAATTGGAACGTCGTTTCATCATATGCTTCTAGAAAGGTGAAATTCCACTGCAGCAATCTTACATAATCAAATTG
>JAOWBI010000001.1:147612-158120 GCA_028566235.1 Salvia elegans | reverse complement strand
TGTATCTCGATGGAATTTTTGTCTTGTGACAATTACCAAAAATGTAAAAGTTATAATATAAGTAATTGACTATTTTTAAAACTTACGAGATCAACTAACCAAATTTAGTGATCTTTCGGATAGTTTGTTTGTCCCATAAAATTATAGAGTACTACTTGGATTTGAAGAATTGCTTAAAAAAAGGTGAAGACAGACGTATTAGAATTGAGTAGCCGCAATATTTATGAAAGAAGAATATGCATGTGACACTGCAGAATTCTGCTCACCTAAAATTGTATGTATCCCAAAATATTTTCCAATTATGTCCATTAATTTGGTTAAATAGTTAGCATGTGAGTAGGGTTGATATATCACATGTTATCTTTGGGGCCTCCCTTTCCATTTCTCTTGTTTCTCGATGTTGACGAAAATGGTCTATACTTGAGGATCTTATCTCAATGATTCTATCCTTTCCATGCAATAGCTAATGCCTTAGGACAACCGCAACCCACCATGTTAGGTGCGTGCACGTTGAACCATGGTGTTAGAGATCGAAGAGCACGGCGTGCTTACATTGTGCTCACAATTCTTCTCCACTCGTACGTCCCCTTCCTGCATTGTCTTCGCCTAATCAGTACTTGCTCATATAAGGTAATGCGACTGAGCATAAAAAATATCGAAATTAGTCATTTTATTTTTTAAAATTTACGTTAATTGTTATTTGCAAAATTAACTTTGTCTTCTTTTTTCCAGCCCAATTGCAGATCAACGCTCTTTTCAAATTTTCTTTTTTATTGTTATTCTCATCTATAAATATTTAATTTTTGATTAGCTAGTACATAACAATAATTGAAATGAATGGCCGACAACAACCCAAGCACCTTAGAGCTCAAATACTCATTATGGGCCCATTTTTGCAAGGCCTAATCACAAACCCTATTTAGCCAAAAACATACTAGTTCCGTATTTAAAAAATAGAAATATTTGAAACGACACTGATTTTAATGTATAAGAGGGGAATAAAAATGAGTAAAGTAAGAGAGAGGAAGAGAAAAAGTAGGGTAAATAGAGTTAGTGGATTGTGGGGTGGTCCACTTCTTAAAATAGAAAGTTTAGAAAATTATTATTTTTAATAGACGACCCAAAATGGATATAATTTCTATTTTTAAAACATAGAGATAGTATATAAACATCTTGGCCTATCTTAAAAACTCTATGATAGTTGTTTGATTCATTAGACAATTTAATAATACTACAATATGGATTAAGTCATAATAAGATTTGTCTTGAATGAATTTCAATCATAGTGGTGAAAGCGAAATAAAAAATTATGAGATATAATATAATTACATTATTATGGAGACAGGCCAAGATACATTTTTTAGGGTCAATTTTAAAAAAAAAATGCAACCGAACAAAAGATAAAATTAAATGTGACTTTTAGTCACATGACAACTAAATATGGCCTGACCTTTATCTTTATTGGCCCAATATAGACAAAAAAAATTATCGGCCCGTTTTATGCAAGACGTATATGATATATCTATTGGCCCAATTAGGCCCAGAAAATCCAACTTTTCATGGCCCGACCTTCATTCCATTTCCAATAAATTTATATTTCATGTACTGCACAGTCTACTGGTAGAATGATTAACAATTTAGATCAAAGGTCTCAATTTTAAGTCCTGTCTTATTGCCTTTAAAAAATGTCCACTGTCACAATCATCGCCTTTAATGTTTGACAAAAATGGAAGGTGCGACTTTGGTTAATAATCAAGTGATTTAATGAAAGCTCAACTATATTTCCTCACTCAATTACTCAATTATTATTACTAGTTGGTGGCGGTTTGTCGTTAGAATTCTGTTATAACAATTTATTATTTCCGTTTTCAGTCATTTTCCCACTAAAAGCATTTTATTTGAAATATTTTAGACCAACATTCATTAATATTTGAAATGTTTTATGCTTTTAAACATTAACTCACAAAATAGTACCATTGCATAAAATTTCGTACCAAAAAAGAAACGTACCAATAACAACAGAACATCGTGGCAGGTGCCACGGATATTGACTTAGAATACACACCAGTTTAGCTTAACTTAACCCAAAAGATGTTTCATCAAACAAGATTCACAACAAACAAGACATTGCTATCTCTTAGCTCAGAGAACCTTGAACCGGTAGACGAGCTTCTTCTTCTTCGTGGTGGGGTTGTCAACTGTGAGCAATATCTTACCCAGCTCGGTCACGTTGAAGCTGCCCAACACGACAGGCTCATCCGTTGGGAGCATCTTCCTGGTCTTGTGCACGATCACCGTATAGCCCCGTTCATCGTTTGGGACGTACTCTGCACTGTAGCTCACTTCCCACCCGACCACACGGAGCTCCCAACACAAAGTGCATTTCTGCAGATAATTTCAATATCAGATCATCATTTGAGTAAATGGGAACAAGAATGGCCTAAACATGTCCTATAGCAAACCTCATTCACGAGGATCTCAACGATCTGCTTCGTTGCAGGTTTGATAGTGATCTCGGTGGCCGGATCTTCAACAGTGAACTCGGGGTTGCACTCGCAGAAGTCTACACTCAGGCCACCATACTGAGTTGGAACTTGCTCCGGTGTTATGTACCTGTGGTGCAGCCAAAAGGTATGGTAACCCAACACCTCAAAACAACAAACGAATGCTACAAAATTTCAACGGTAGAAAAAGATTTACACACTTGAAAAGGGTTTCGGGGGTTTTTGATGGGCCGGTGAAGACAAATTTGCTTTTAGTCCGTTGAGTCAAGAACGGACCCATCATCGTGTAGAAAGCCAGATACCACCACGGAACATTGATGAACACCTACACGCAAGAAACAAGGTTATGGTAGTAAAACACACTCTCAACCAGAAACACGACAGCCTGTATAAAGCAAACAAGGCGGGTGAAACCATAACTCTGCATAAGTTTAGATAATCAAAGACATTTCTCTAATTAGGGTAGCTTCACTAAACCAAGATTGCACTTTTAGTGGTCAAAATTCAAGATATCAAGCTCCACATATAGATGCTAATCGAATCGAATCCACATCTCCTCATAAAAGCGTCCAACTAGATTATATTCAAAAATACAGTTGCTAACTGCACAACATCAGAATGCATTCATACTGCATCTCACACTCGACCCTCTTCACTTCCTCGAACGAGCATCAAATCCTTAATCTCACACAAGTTACACAATCAACAACGTGATCTAACTAGCATTACTGACTTCAACACACCAAGAACGCATTTGCATTACGTCTCACATTCCACCCTCATCGCCCTTTTCTCTCCAAACTTAGCGCCCAAACTCCAAGTCTTACTTTCACATAAGTCTAAACAATCAACGACATGATCTAAATACCATTTCTAACTTCACAACACCAAGAACGTGTTTTTGTAGCTGAAAACCTAAGATATCGAGCTCAACACACAGATGCTAATCGTAACATCCTAATACACCTCAAACACAATTTCATCATAAACACAAAATCTCCAGTCACGTTTTCCTGTTCCTATCCCGCATGCTTAGCCACCAAGAACACACTTATGCAGCTCAAAACCTAATATATCGAGCTCAACGCATAGACAATAATTGAATAGGTTACCAAAATGATCATCAACACATGCACCCTCGTAAACTATCACAGCATCCTAATACACCTCAAACACAATCACATTGTCATATCACATTTCGTGTTTCAAATACCTGCTTTGTCACGAACTCAGGATAGTTATCCTGCAGGATGACCAATGCCTGCTTCGTGGCAATCCGAAGCTCCCTCTTCCCCGGACCGGGCGAGTTCCTCAAATCACTCACTTGAAAGATGGTATTAATCCCCCCTGGACTGAAATCCAGCTTCCTAATACTCCTCTCCAAGAACTGAATCCTCCACCTCAAAAACCTCTGCCTCTTCTCCTCGTCTCCAAACGTTTTAGCATACAATTCCTTATTCTGAAACTCTCCATAGACATTGTAGCAAACGGGGTGGCCGTCTTTGTCGAATCCGTGCATAAAGACCACTTTTTCAAGATCGTCGCCCAAATCCTCCTTGAGCAGCTCGTCCACGCCGAAATCCTTTCTCCATTTGAGGGTGTTTTTCAGCATGGAGAGGGATTCCTTCACTTTGAAGTCGCGGGCGCGGAGGAATTTAAGTAAAACGACGTCGCTGCGGTCGTCTTTGAGGAGCGGGATTCCCCAAATTGAGACCTCTTCGGCGGCGGAGAGGGATTCCTGGACGAGGGTTTTGAATTCGTGGAGGGATTTGAGCTGGGAGGGAGGGAGATCTGAGGCTCTGTTGCTTTCCTCTTTGAACGAGCCTAGGGATTGCGGCGGCGGTTTCGTTTTCTTCTCTGTTTCTGTTGATTCTTCGGTTTCTTGGGAAACTGATAGCGCGGCGGCGAGGGGCTGGGATGCGGTGGCGGTGGTGGTGGAGGGAGGAGATTCCGGCGGCGGCGGGGGGAGAGGGGAGTCTTTTTCGACGATGGTTAGAGGGGAGTCTTCGGCGGCGGTGGGAGGGGGTGGGAGTGGTTCTTGGTGAAGGTCTAGTGAGAGTGAAGCTAGCGGCGGTTCGGGGATGGGCTCGGGCAGCTGTGGAGGGGGTGTTTTGGTTTCCTCATCTGTGGGCGGCGGCGGCGGCGGTGCGGCTTCTTCCGGTGGGTGTATTGGGTGAGTTTGGGGTTCCTCAGCCATTTTGGAGAGAGAGAGAGAGAGAGAAACTGAGGTGTGTGTGTGTGTGAGTAAGAGAGAAGGAGAGTGAGAATCGTTGTGATTGTGAAGAGGAATGAGGAAGATGAAAAAACAGAAGTGAAAACGACTGTGTTTTTTCTTTCTTTTTTTTCTCAGGCTTTCTTCAGACACGGCTGTAGGCTGTGTTTGGCATCACTGAAATTCTTTTTTGTTTTGAAGAAAAAGAAATCAACTATTGTTAAAGGAGATAAATTACGAATATTTATTGAATTAAGTGAAGTTTGAATAAAATTACATAAATATGAGAGAATAAAATTAATTAAGATTGAGAGAATAGGGTAAAATAAATTAAATTTTGAATTTATCTAAATATGAATCAGACATGACACTAATAAGCGAAAGGAATACAATATTTCAAACTCACCTGAAAAATAATCATCTCAACAATATGATGGTAAATTTTTCCTTAGAAGACTTCAATGTATATAATCATATTTGAGATAACTGTATACTTTCCAATTTTCCACCATCATTACATCATGAACATTAAATTAGTGGTACTAAACAAACTACTTTGAATAACTATCAAAATCTCAGCATCGTTACATTGTGAAACATTAAATTAGTGGTACCTAAACAAACATCTTTAAAATCCAAATGCATAATCACAAGACAAAGCAAAGAGGAAAAATATAATCTTTACACGTGTGACACATCTTGTGGACTATCAAACATGGCCTTAGCGAGGCTGAGATAATTAATGTCTTACTTTTTGAATTTTATGACAAAAGAAGGGAGAGAGATAGAATTAAGATGATGGAATCCGATGTTATCATTTATCCACTGCCTTGGCCCATGTGAATATCATCCCACATATTTTATTTGATGTAGTATTATATTATACTTTTACAGAATGGATATATATAACTTTTACTCCAAATTATCCCAAAAAATTATATAGCTTTGTCAAACTCTAGCCTACTTTGTAAAACTATAAAATTTAGATCAATTTAGTCCAAAGTGATGCATATATTTTCATCCTTGTCAATGGGCCAAAATACCTGCTCAGCAACATCCACCTCTAAGTCGGCCCATGACGAAGTTGGGCTGAATGGATCCAAAATCAAGTTAGAGCCCATCAAAAACTGTAAAAAGCTTATCAGCATCAACTTTGTCAATTAAGTACTAATCCATAGAAAATGCAAATCTTATTACTCCATTGAACAATTTTTTATCAATTTAGGATTCAATTTGTCAAAATCGATAGTAAAATACATTTTCAAAATAATAGTTTAACCAACATAATCATTTAAATGTTCGATTTTTAAAATCATAAAAAAATGAAAAATAAAAATCTTCAACTCAGACTCGGAGTTCGGTGGCCGAGGTTTCAGTCACTACTAAATCTAAAACTCTGTGAACAACACATCTTCATAAATTGTGGGGGACTATAAATTAAATGCAATATTTCCAACTGAATAAAGAATTGTTTTAGGTTGGTTATGGCAGTTAATTTTGCTGCTAGCCATGCTTTTTTCCAATCGTTTTCCTCTCCGCGCCAAATACAGCAGATTCCCAGTTGCAATTTGGGGAATTTGTTCAGGTTTCCTCCTTCTCGGAGAATTCCCATTTCCGCCGTAGCTCGTGCTAGCGCAGCGGAGGCAGAGGCGGCGGTTACGGCAGGAAAGGAGGAGTCTTTGGCGGCGTTGGAGGTGAGCGAGATTGATGGGAAGTGCAAGAAGTGGGCGTGGAGGGGTTACGCCATCAATTACTTGGTTTATCCGGAAATTAGCAGTGAACCTGCTGCTGATGTCAAACCTCCCCTCCTTCTAGTTCATGGTTTTGGAGCATCGATTGCTCACTGGCGAAGGTTCGTCTGTGTGTGTGTGTGTGTGTGTGTGTGTGTGATTCTTGTTCAATTCATGAAATTTTGTGTGTTTCTGTTCATTTGATGAAATTGTGTGTGTTTCTTGTTCAGTTAATGAAATTATGAGAATGTTAGTGAATTGTGCCTGTGCTGTGCTTCTTGTTCAATTGATGAATTTATGTGTGTTTCTTGTTGAAGTGAGGAAATTTTGTGTGTGTGTGTTCTTGTTCAATATATAACATAATCTGTGTGTTTCTTGTTCAATTTAGTAAACTTGAACTATTTTCATTCAAGAAGATGTATTTGTCCCTTAGAATTGTCTAGAGAGTTTCCCCGTGAAGCTGGTAAATCACTCATGACGGATGGATAATTGCTACGAGACGCTTGTTGGATCGAGCTTTTGCAGTACAGTGTACCCCTTGTGCGCTGCTTGGCGTGCTATTGCATAGTTAAAAGTGATCCTTGAGCTTGTTTGCTGGGCAATTTAAGTTGCTTGGTCTGCTATTGTATAGTTTAAAGTGATTCTTGAGCTTGTTGCACTGAGTGGTTTTTCGAGTATGCCTGGTTTACCTCCTTTGAGTTGCTTGGTTTGCTATTGTACAGTTTAAAAGGTTGAATAATGCATCAAAGTACTTACCAAAAGCATCTCATTACCTCGATTGCTGTCATTTTACGACATCTAGAGGATGTTTGATGGTTTTTCTTTGATATAGTGGACAAGTGTATGTGTGTGGTGTTTTGGTTGCACTTCTTGTGTCTGTTGCTGAGTTGTGTACACATGTCATTTAGGAATATCCCGACACTTGCTCAGAGCCACACGGTGTACACCATCGATCTCCTTGGCTTTGGTGCTTCGGATAAGCCTGCAGGCTTTCAGTACACCATGGAAACATGGGCTCAGGTGATCTATTTTTTCGTATCTTGTAGAAACTACGCGTTTTCTTCTTTGGTTGTGACAGATGATGGTATCTGCAGTTGATACTCGACTTCTTGGACGAGGTTGTTCAAAGGCCAACTGTGTTATTGGGGAACTCCGTTGGTAGCCTCGCCTGTGTGATCGCTGCTGCAGGTATTGTTTTGATCCGAAATAATTATATTTTATAGCCTTATTTGGCATGCATCCCAATTTTTGTTTTGAAGAGTCGAGTCAGTCCCTTGTTCGAGCACTTGTGCTGTTCAACTGTGCTGGTGGAATGAACAACAAGGCCATAGTAGATGACTGGAGAATAAAGCTTTTCTTGCCTTTGCTTTGGTTGATCGATTTCTTGCTCAAGCAGAGAGGAATTGCTTCGTATTTGTTTGATCGTGCCAGGCAAAGGTACCACCTCGTCTCTCTTTGTTTCCATTCACATAATGTCGTTGAGGGTAATACAACGAGCTTCATGTTGGTTATATTCGTGCAGAGAGAATCTGAGAAACGTGTTGTTGTCCGTTTATGGAAATAAGGAAAACGTCGATGATGAACTCGTGGAGGTACTAAATGCTTTCGATTTGCTCATTTGTATAAGAGCTATAATCAAGTGTGCATAGTGTGCGTATGTTGGCCAAACAATAGAGTAGTTAATGCTTATGGTAAAAGGCCTCAAGTTCGAAGAGCTATGGTGAAGAAATTGTTGTGCAGATAATCAGGAGGCCAGCACTCGATGAAGGTGCTCTTGATGCTTTCGTCTCAATCATCACAGGCCCACCAGGGCCGAATCCAGTTCAGCTGATGCCAAAGATCAGCTTACCAGTACTGCTTCTATGGGGAGACCAAGATCCGTTCACGCCCATTGATGGCCCTGTTGGAAAATACTTCTCATCACTACCTGCACAACTGCCCTCTGTGAGTTTATTTATGCTGGAGGGAGTCGGGCATTGCCCCCACGATGACAGGCCGGACTTGGCCCATGAGAAGCTTCTCCCTTGGCTGGCTAGTCTCCCTGTTCCATAAGATATTTACGATATGGTAGATTGATCAAGTACAGAATCGGCTTCATTATTGTAAAATCGTTGATTGAATCTTGATTTCATTACATTTATACCAGTGAGAAATATTTGTTCAAGGAAACAAGCTGATAAAAAAAAAACAAAAATGAGCCTAAAACACCAACTCATGTGGTTTCATGCCAGCCTTCAACGAGAACCTTGCTCCCAAATAAGCCTTCAAATCTGGGACAGAGTCCAAAGCCTTTAACAATGGAGCGTCAACGGCCTTCTGATCATCCTTCTTCTCAGCTGGGAGTGTGTTCTTTTCCTATAATTTGTCAAACCATGCACAGTTAGGAAAACAGACAAATCAACTCAAGAATCAGTCATGGGGTTGTGTGCATGTGATGGGAAAAACAAACCTGTTTATCGGCCTCGAAGAACTCAGTCTCTCCCTTCTTCTTCTTCTTCTCAACTTGTTTGCCAAAGTACTTGTCATCAAACTTGGACACATCCACACCAGAAATGTCGACCTTGGTGGAGGTTCCAATGACTAGGCCTGGTTGACACGCCTTAGGGGAACCCCGTTAACCTTGTAGGGACCTGCAGCAACATTAGAAAGATATCAATGACCACATTCGAGAACAATCTGGTTCAGCGTCTAAATCCCTAAAGACTACAAAATCAACAGACCATAATCCTAATTAGTTTCAAGTAAACATTTATTAGTAAATGTAAAATTCTCATGGCAAGTCCCAAGAGGTAATTGTGGCAACCCACTACCCAAGGCAATAGGATATGAGAGCACCCCCTTCGGAAAAAGTGAGAGGTCAACCACAATGGACGACCAAAACACAGAATCAACAAAAGGGGGTCGCTGTTTGATGATTAATAATCACTTGGGAAATACAAGAATTCAAGATATCTCACCCCAAAATGTGTATCACCGTATAAGGTCAAAACTTACACGGACAAATCATAGTCAAGACACATAAAGTTCACATCTTCTTTATTAATAGACAAGACTTCCCTAGTGGTTCCATTTCATCTACAGATCAGGAAGCATAGTTTGCATATTAAAGAAAATTAAACTTAACTCAAGACTGAAACAAAAACAGGTTAAATAGCACAATAACAAATACAGTAATTTATTTCTCATGACAATTCCAAAATAGTAACTGCGAGAATCTGCACCCAAAGGAAATAGGATATGAGACCACCACAGTCAGAGAATCAGCAGAAGGGCCCAAATTGCTCTGGCAATACAAGAACTTAAAATATCTTGCCCCGAAAAGAGAATCACCATAAACTAACATTTGCATACATACAACAGAGACATCTTCACAATTTACAGCATCTGTTTAGGCATACCGCATACAGATTACTACTATAAATAAAGAAGCTAGCAAACAATTCACTACGCAAAATGAGCTTAAGAGCATGCTTGAATGACAAGAGTGAAAATCTGTTATCCGAAAAGCTATGTTAATCGAGACAGTAAATGCATTCGAGCAGAAATTGTGCAAATGAGATTCATCCAAATCATGAAGCACCTAATGTCTACCTAATCAATCTTCCAATCAAAAGCAAAACTCTGAGCTCAAACATTAAAAAAGGCACACACAAATACAGCAATTTCAACCATTTTGCTTAAAAAACTCACCAGTGATAAGCAACAATCCAGAAGTGAGCTGCTTCAAAAACCCAACTCTCTTCCCTTTAAACCTCCCTGTCAAAATAATCAGCACTGTTCCGGGAGTAACACTGGCCCTAACACAACCAAATCAGCTCAAGCCCCAAAAACCCCTATAAAAACACCAACACAAAGCCTAAAAATGAAAAAAATGATATAAAAACCTGAGCTTGGTAGGCTTAGGCTTGCGCCTGCTGGAGAGGGGCTTCTTGACGTCATCAGCTGGATAAACTTAGGCTGCTTCTCCTCGACGACGGCGGCGGCGTCCTGCTTGGCGTGGACGGGGAATTTGCCGCCATTTTTGGCCTTGATAGCCCATAGGCCGCGTTTGTGGTACATCTT
>JAOWBI010000001.1:49628-60733 GCA_028566235.1 Salvia elegans | reverse complement strand
CATTGAGTTCTCTACACATCTGTGATTATTACGCAAACTAACAGAATAGCAAGAACCTGTGCAGAAAGAAGATAGTTAGATGTATTCTAATCCATATACATGACTAACATGGAAGAAAAATAGGGATATTAGACATACTAGGTATATTGTTTCAAATAAAATTATAAGAAGATCTCATCTTTGAGTGCTTCAGACAGAGCCATGAAATTGCACTCCATGAGAATGGAAAATATTAATCACACACATGAATATGCATCACAAGAACAGGCCACGCAAAAAAAAACTGTGAAACTACTTACCACACTTGGGGCAATGAAAGAAGTTTTCGCGACCACCAACTCTGGGAATTACGATAGCATCAGAAAAAGATAATAATAATTAAATAAAAAACTGCAACATGAATTCACTAATTGAACTCTCTTACCTACAAATGCCACAGTCATTGCAGTGAAACTGGTTTTTACTGATCTGTCAAAACAACAAGCTACCAGTGTCACTAATCAAACGGAAGGGGGATAAAAAGACACTATCCCTGGTTCAAAGAGCATTGTGCCAACAAAGTAAACAAAGGGCAGTGTATTACATCATCATCATAGAATTTGCATATGCTGCAGAAGTATTCACCAAATTTGACGCCACAATTCGAACATAGATTGGAAACCTGCTCATAAAGAAAAAACCCAGATCATAGCCATAGCAATCAAAAGGATGTTCAAAATGACAAAAAGCCTAAAACGCAGATAATCATATGAGAGACAAACCTGTTGTTCAGTATTGCATATTGCACAAACAACCTAATATGATTTAAAAAAAAAAAAAAGAGAACACTTAGTCAACCATACTTGGTAGGACAAAAGCTTACAATATTAACAAACATACAAAGACATGTAAAGGGAAGTGCCTCGTACTTTCTTAACTTCATGGCGAACAATCTCGTGTCTATCTCTCGGGTTGCTCAAAGTACTCTACACAAAATTCCACATGTATCACAAAATTTAACCCCCAGCAAATGCAGATATAATAGGAAAAAATCAACAACAACAACAACAAAATAAAAAGCTCCGTCTCTCACACAGCGTCCTAACCGTGGCTTCGTTATGACAGTGACGGCAAGTAAAAATCTGATCGCAACAAGGCGCCTTCAGCTTGCATCTTCTCCTATAATGGTCGCACCTAAAACACCACGTTTTGGAAAACAGAAATCAACATTTCAGACACAAAAAAGGAAAACTTGCACCAAGATGTAACAAAAATTCGGAAGAAGGAAACGAACCCATGCTGCAATGCCCCGAAATCTTCTCGCGGAACATCACTATCATCAAGATTTTGCGTTTGTGCAGCTGCAGAATTCGCTCCTAGGGTTTCCATCGCCGGATCGCCGGGCTGATTGGGAAATTAAAAAAAAAAAAAAAAAAAAAAAAGGATATTTCAAAAATTCAATCGAAAAAATCTCACGGCGGCCGCGGCAATGTTGCGCCACCCGATAAATTAAAGCACCTAAAGCCACAAAAATTCTCAGCCATCACTCAAAAACTGAACCTCGAAATCTGACGGCGGCAGAGGCAATTTTGCGGGAATGGAATGCTCCGGTGTGTGCAGTTTCAGCTAAAAGCGCTTTTTGTTGGTTTAATTCTGGCTGTAAGTAAGATTTACGCCACACACGACTTATGTAAATAACTTGGATGAGTGGAGAAAGATTAGTCATTAGCCCCTTGTAGCAATTATCATTATATATATTGCATTCGTTGATTGATTGTTACATATCTAAATTATTGCATAAAATGTTTGACACAAGTTTGATTAAGGATTTGAGATAGGAGTCGTGTACTCGTGTTAACTATAAAAAATAAATTAAAAATGTACCACATACTTGAGAGGTTTATCCATATCTAATAGTCGTAAAAATTTGGATTACATTTAGTTGATAGCATGCTTATGAAATTACTAGTCATAAATGAGAACCAAGATGATAGTTCAACATAAACTGAAATAGCAAAATGATTTAACCCTGAAAAAAGGAAAAATTTCAAGTAAATCTCCAAATACAAAAACATACAAGCTGAAGAAAATGCAGAAAAAATCAGTCTTCTTTTATAAACTAGTTGAAAGAAACCCTCACCAGTAAACAACACCATGGTGCAGTGAAGCATCTCCCGCACATCACTCGACGATCGAAGCCCCGAAGAAATGAAAGCAGTATCATGACCAAGCATGAGTGTCACCTTATAATTCCTGATGACTTTTGGTCCAAACATATATGCGAAATTCAAAATAAAAAATGGTCTAAGGTTATAATGTTTCGACATTGAGGTATACGTGCATTATTATTTCATAGATATACGGAGATAAAATATGCAGATGATTCCAAAAAATAAACAATATGGGAAAAGTTGGAGGGAATTTCATGCCTTTCCTTATCTATAATATAGTGGTTGAATCTATGGATTCTTATTACTACACAAAGTGGAGCATTTTTCTTTTGTTACAACTTTATGCGAATGGAAAATTGAAATGGACAAGGAATTTCATAAAGTGGAAAGCATCTCTTGGAAGAATCCCTTTCTTTCCACCCAAATATATTCATGCTTAATTACAACATATAAGTACTATGCTACTATGAAATATTCGTACACAAAACCGATAAACCAGAAAGATGTCATTCCAGTACATGGTCAATAATTTGAAATACAGAAAAACAATTTTTATATGGATAATCCAAAAAATATAACTTTGAAACTAAATATCATTTTTAAAAAAATTTTGCAACCTTAATTTGGTTTAACATTACTTATGCTATATAGTACTAGTTCACATAAAAATTACCGTTACCTCATGCATACTCCCTACGGCCGCGATTACATGTCTCATAGGAGTTATTCTTTTTGTGGAAATTGAATTTGTGACTATCAGTCTCATTCTGCTAACTCATTTAGACTTACATGTTAATATGAAAGTATATTTGCATTTTATTAGTAACTTTTTTCACACTTTGTTTTATATTTCGAGGCAAATCAAAGAAAGCCAAGTAATTGCCGAAAGACAAAATAAAAGGAGCAGAAGACTAATTAATCTTGATTTAATATGCAAAAGGGAAAGAGAAGAACAATCTTCGTGGAAACTAGTAAGAGTAATTAAATGAGGATGATAGCTAATCAGGTGAATCCGAGCTAGCCCTAATCACACCATTAATTCGTGGAAACTACATTCTACTTTCTTGTTGTTCCTCATCCAACAAGGCACCAACTCTTATTTTCTCACCACTACAACGTTACAAATACATTATATACATAGAGGATTAGGCAGGATGGAAAAAGAGAAATAAAAAGAGTAAGCTAGTTGGTCTGCTGGTAGGCCCTGAGGAGCTGGACAAGGGAGCCGCTGAGGTGGAGCGACATGATCTCGTTGGTGGAGCCCATGAGCTTGCCGCCGATGTAGACCATGGGCACGGGCGCGCTGTAGCCCATCCGCACCAGCGCCTTCTCCATCTCCTTCCCCTCGGGGTCGTGGTCGATATCGTGCACCAGCGGCTGCACCCCGAGATCGCGGAACAGGATCTGCACCGCGTAGCACAAGCAGCACGTGCTCTTGCTGAACACCACCACCCCGTTCTCCGATGCCACTTTCCCTATCTTGTCCATTTTCTTTTTCGATCTTTTTAAGATTTAATTTGTTGCACAATTTCTAGCTGGAATGTGTCGATAACAAACCTTCCTAGCCTGCCTCGAATGGAGCTGTTTTACGGCTCTATTTATATAGCTACCTTTTTCGAACAAGAACATTCAAAAGTTGGTTCGCTTTACACTACTTTGAGTTTGACACTTCGATTCTGGATGCTCAACCGTGTTTGATGCATACAAAAAGGAATGGAAAACCGTTTTTTTAACTTCACTTCACTATTTTATCATCCCTCTTTAATTTATTATAACAATATGTATTATCTAATGCACATGGTCAGATGCACTGCTATATGTTATAATATTCCTCCATGAAAATTAATTTTGATAATCGAGTTTGCAAAATTGAACATCAAAATATTTACATTTTTATATACCGCTACCTTTTCCTCTACACTTTAGAAAAAATTATGGGGAAATACGGACATTTTTTTGACCGTATGGTGATATGAAGAATTGGCAATCAATTATTATTAAAAAAACAAACAACACAAATTCCTTGATGATCAAGAATATAATATCAAGAATCTTTGATGAGGAAAACACGTTGAGCCACTACTGACCGTTGAAGGTGCACGTTTCTTCTCTTAATACGTAGTAATAAAATTATCGCATGCTTGCTGAAGAAGGGGTGGTCGATTTTCAGCAAGATTCCTGCAATCATCCTTTGTGGGGAAAAAGATAAATTTTATTCTGTGTTTAAAGAAAGATGGGGAATATATATGAAGGGCTTTCGGTGGTGAATCTTGGAGTCGCGACCACCAACTTGTGTAGTTCGTACATACACACTACTTTTATTCTACGTATTTATACACTACTCTACGCCCCATTTACTGTGTGCGTATGTGTGTTATTGTGCCTAGGAATGAACTGGTCATACGAGTGATGTGATGTTTAATTTTATAAAATTAAACGTATAGGATCAATCTACGTTCTGAAAAGATGATTATGGTATATTCGTTTTCCCGAAACTGATTCCCGATGGACATTAATGTGGGTGTGTAATTTCCTGAATACTCGGATGTGGAGGATTTTTTTTGAGGACATATATTCATTCATTTTAAATATAGGCACGGTAGCTTTGCACTCTAAGTAAAAGCCTTTAGGTATTTATAATTATTATTCCTTTTTATTCCACAAAATAAAATCTAAAAAGGTAAAATTTTATGACCATATTATTAAATTAATGATGAAGTGTGAGTGTGGAATGATTTATAAACAAGTTGGCCTTTTGCTGTCTGATTGAAATGAGATGTCAACAAAAGTATAGACCAAATAGATTGATTGTGATTATTAACATTGATATACACGAATATCTTTGCCTAAATTTGATGTTGAAATGAGAATTTTGTTTCATCTTTCCAATGATAAGAAGGGACAAGTATTAGTTATGCAGTCATGTTTGACATGGAATATGTCACCTACTATATCAAAAGGCACTATATAGCCACTAAAATAGAAAAGGTGGACAAGGTGGCCTCTAGCTATCTCGTCATTGGAAATAAAGAAAATCGATTACACAAATCTCTTATCTTGCCTCTCCTTCAAATATATAACTCTCGTTAGCTTTGACAAAATATCGATTAATCTCTTTCGCCTACGAACCTTCATATGCACTCAAGTCGAATATCACAGATTCACAAGTTACATTAACTATGATACCACGCAAGCAGATTCAACATGATGATCACCTCTCAAGAAAATTTAAAAAAACTATTGTTATTCTTTTTACACATTTAAAACCTCATCAGTTTAGAGAATATACATTAACCAAAGATTAGCGCTCCCTCAGCTGATTTGGACAACATAAAAATCATATGCAGATATGCACATAGAGAGAAGAAAAATGATAATCATATGCAGATAATGGAATTGTGAAATGCAGATAAGTCAAAAATGAGCATACTAAAGAGTGGAAAAAAGAAGCATCGAGCATAGTAGCAAAAGGTGACAGCCAGATTCTACTATCTAATTAGAGGACTAAAGTATCTAAGCTGTGATCTTGAAGCATCGATTTTCATTAATAACTGCGGACACCAAGTCGACTTCTGAATCCGGCATGTTTGTCCGGGGACACCACCTTGGTGAAGATGTCTGCTTGTTGTTCACGAGCATCACAGCTCTTGAAAGCGATGGAATCACCAGCAACCAACTCTCTTACAAAATCCAACTTCATATCAATGTGCTCTGTTCTTCCGTGCAGGAGCCTGTTCTTGGTCATGTCCGCATTGTCACAGAAAATCCGGGTCGCCTCCTTTCGTTGGTGACCCAAGTCAGCAAACACACTCCTAAGCCACATTGCTTGACACGCTGAACTCGCAGCAGCCACGAATTCCGCTTCGTTTGTTGAAACTATCCCCGGCCCTCGCTCCCTAGACCCCCACGCCACTGCCCCTGACCCGAAATTGAAGACGAAGCCAGAGCTACTTCTCTTATCACCAAACGGCCCCGCCCCAGTGAAGCCGACCAGATCGAAATCATCGTAACTCGAATACCAAATCCCCATATCCCGAGTTCCAGCTATGTAGCGAAGAATCCGCTTAGCAGCTTCAAAATGCTGTTTGGTTGGATGATGCTTGGATCTGGCAACCATTCCAACAACATAAGCAATATCGGGTCTAGTACGTGTCAAGGTGATCAACCCTCAACTACTATCATCAACCTGCAGATTTTCATCCACGCTCATGGGAGTAGTCACGGCTTTGCAGTTAATCGTGTTGAATTGGTTGAGAAGACGGTGAGCAGCCTTGATATGGGAGACGAACACGCCACCTTCTCCTTGCTTGATCTCTAAGCCGACAAGGGAATGCAGCAGCCCCAAATCCTCCATCCGAAACACGTGCATCATGCTCTGCTTGAACTCGGCAACAACAGAGGGGGACAACCCCATGTAGATCACATCATCGACGAAGACGCAAACGAGCAATAGAAGACGATTGGTGCAATCCTTCTCAGTGTAGAGCGTGGGGTCGTTGCGGGTTCTCTGAAACCCATTCTGGAGGAAGATGGAATGGAGGTTGGTGTACCAAGCCAGCAGCGCTTGCTTCAATCCGTACACTGCTTTGTTCAATTTGCAGACGCGATTTTCCATGCCTTGGGCGACAAACCCGTCCGGCTGCAACGTGTAGATGTCTTTGTGTAAATCTCCTTCTACAGTGCCGGATTGGACATCAAGTTGGTAAATAGGCCAGTTGAGATGTGCGGAAAGGGCTAAATACATTCTCCGCGAGAGAGAGATTCGTCGTCGAAGCCGCTGGCCACCAAACGAGCCTTGCGTTTCCGCACGCTCCCGGAGTATTTTGTAATATAAGAGTGGTATCAAAATTCATACAACCTTATTTAGCGTAAAAACTATACTCCTACCTTACATTTTACTTATAAAATAATGGCTCTTAATTTATAGCATTGTAATTCTCTTATTTTGCAAGGATTCAAACTCAAGACCACATAAGAAATTCATAATTTTTATGTTAGATGAAGTTTTTATATATTAGTTCTATTTTATAACCTAGCAAGTTTCCTCTAAAGCATCAAGGAAACAAACAATATGGCCACAACCCACAAGCACAATGTGTGTGAGCAGTCAACTTCAGATGGGCTCATTTTCACTTCCAAAAAAAATAAATACTTAATGGACATTTTTATTATTTTTCCGCTGTCTCTTTTTTTTGTCAGGACTAACAACAAAACCCCATTTGAAGAATAATCCTGAGCCACATAGAAAGATGAGGTGGTTAAACCTCTGTTCATGGATCCCAAATTCAAACCAGAAACAAAAAGATTTTCTCCCTCATCTCTCATGGCTGCACCAACAGCAACTCCCCCTGCTTCATTCTCACTCTCACCTGCTAACCGAATTACCAAATCAAGAATTCCCCATGTAACACACAGGACAAGGGAACTCACCTGCCACGTACGCCGCTGCAGCTTCCGAGTCCAGGCCGTGCAGGGTCCAACTCCTAGCAGCGAAAAGAGGAGGCAGGCACCACCTGGAGTTGACACAAGAATCCACTGGGAGAGCGAAGACGAAGGATGGATCGGGGGCAGTAGCTCGGGGTCATCCCAGGAGCAGGCCAAAGACAAAGATGACTTGCTCGGGGAGAAATTCTCCGAGCTGCTCAACAGTTCAACAGATTCATATTACCAGTACAAACAAACTACACCTCAATATTCTTAATGAATTACCTTTTGATGAGTAAAACAGTACTGATACTGGCCAACCAGGTTTCTGGGAGTACCTGCAAACGCTGACGTCGAAGAAATTAAGGCAGCCTACCGGAGGCTGTCCAAGGAATATCATCCGGACACAACTGTACTTCCTCTGAGAACAGCCTCAGACAAGTTCATGAAATTAAGAGAGATCTACAATGTACTGAGCGATGACGAGAAGCGCAGGTTCTATGACTGGACACTGGCTCAGGAGGCAGCAAGCCGAGAAGCCGAGAAGATGAGGATCAAGCTGGACGACCCATACATGCGAGAGGTGCAGGAATATGAGTCCGTTCCAGATATGGTGGATCGGTTGGGGGGGAGGAACATGGAGCTCAGTGACCAGGCAACACAAGCTCTAACTTTTGATATTTTGATCATTTTCTTATCTATATGTTGTCTAATATATGTTATCTACTTCAAAGAGCCCTACTAGTTCTACACATTCAAAGAAATACAACAATTTATACTTCAAAAACAGATCATTGTACATTGAAATTGGTCAAGGGAATATATGTCTACACATATTCTACTTTCTTTGGGATGTCTCACGAGAAATTGACATAGAGCTATAATCCAGTAATTCTACGATTAGAAATGGCAAAGTTCACCATGACTGCAGACATTATTTATCAGAGAATAACAAGAAATAGGCTGGGAACAAAATCATCTACTCATGCATCCTTTCTGAGAAGACGTTTACAGAGGAAGAATTTGGACGTTGTTTCACGTTATGTCATTCTTTTTAAGTTGCTATTTAAGACAAACGATTTTATGCAGCTTCAGATTTGTGCCAATCACATATTCACTACAAACAAGTCAAGAGCAGAAAATACAGTGCCCCTGCCAACTTTCTTGATATGTAATGGTGGCCCAATCAATCATAAATGGAAATCATGAATCAGATCACATTTAATATGCAGGGCTTCATATCGAAATTGATAGAAAGAAAACCCATAAAATAAAATAAAAATGCAGAAGAACAGAAACCATACAATGTATTAGTAACAATATCATGTCATCACAGGACATGAAAATGGCAACTTTTTTTTCTGGGAATGCAGAAAAATGTTGAATTATACTATACTATATCACATGGAAAACTGCACTTAGTTTTGACCATCTTTTGTTAAGCTCATATTCATACTTGGAGATCTGAAGGTGAGCTTCTCCACCTTGAGAACCAGACATCGATTTTCATTAATCAGAAACCATTTATGCTAAAGCGTTAGGTTTGCAGAATCACTGGAAGAGTTTCCAGAATGCCACAACCTGTTTCTGCCAGGATCAACATTAGACCCTGCAATGCGTTCACCCTGCATCTCTTGAAATGAATAAGATGGTAACATAGTCGCAGCAGAAGAAAATCCAGGCCCGTAACGAGTACCTGGCATTTCAGTATAAGATGAAGCCGGACTGTATTTCAGAGTTGCTACGGGGTGGTCATACTTGCATGTTCGGCCGAACTTGCACTGGCCTGTCTGCATGTAAAAAAGAGCATGCCTGCACCCCCTGTTCATCAGCAGACAAGTAAAATAAGCAAGTTGAGAGATTAAGAAAAAATCTTCGAGTATTGGGGCGCAGTGTGAGGTCATCAGTATTATAACCTCATATAGTCTTTCAAGTAAATATGTCTACTAAACAATTCAAGAAACTATGGTTCTCATAAATTTAAGGGACACGCGCAATGCTGCTGAGCTTAGCAAAATCATACTACATAAGATCAAAAGTTGGACCAATAACCCAATACAAAAGCCAGTCCCCACCACAAGAAAGATTAGATAATAAAAATGAAAGGAAGGATGAGTCATACCGGACGAAGAGGCAACCCCAGAGGACTAAGAGCACAATTAGACTCTGTATGGTTATACCTACAAGATGGTCCGTATTTACAGTCTCCAGTTCTCATGTAGTACTTGCAATCTGGCTGGCCGGGTCTTTGTGGAAACTTTTGTTCCTGTACTATACTGCCTGAATTCCTGTACTATACTGCCTGAAGGGCCAGCAGATAACGCTAAATGGGAATAAGCTCCACGAAAGGCAGGGGAAGAAGAACCTAGCTGTGAGAGTCCATACACTGAACTTGCTCCAACTGAGGCTTGAGCACCCGGTGATGGTGCGGGGCTAACTGGTCCCTACATCATGCAACCCATCGTTACACTGGAATCTACGATAGTTCCTATTTCAAGCAGATATATGAAAGCACAAATTAGCAAAGAAACTGAGAAATAGTTTTCAAATTTTAGAGAAAGAAGATAACAAAGGCCTACTGAGTGCGGGCTCCAGTTTGGAATGGGAACGACTCTAGGGAGCAGAATTGGACCATAAGCACCAGCGACAAATGAACCAGGCAACAAAGAAGGCCTTCCAACCCTGTAGCTGGATGTTGTGCTGTCATATAGCTCAGGAGAAGGGGAAGAAAGAGACTGCGCCGTCAGATAAAATGGACGTGCAGATGCTGACACAGATGTTCCATCTGATTGAGGATGATCAAATTTACAGGTCATACCGAATTTGCATTGCCCCGTTTTCAAGTAATAGGAGCACTCCTTCTCTCCCTGTTAGAAAGGACAATATCATGACCATGAAAGCCGTTATAACAAAAAAATGCGAGCAAACATACAACAAATGATTACCGGTCGTAATGGATATCCATAAGTATTTAGAGGTGCACTAGTGAACGAGTCACAAGCATTTTTCGGGTGGTTAAACTTGCAGGTCCCTGTTCGTAAATAGTACTGCACAATCAGGGAACAAGTAAACAACCATAGCAACTCCATCTAAAATTCAAGCACTAAAAAACAATAAAGCCAGATACCTGGCATGGGGGATCCCCTAGTCGCTCGGGATACTCTCCCACTCCCAACTGCACAACATAAAGAAAGACAGATGTATGAAACCCCATCCCAAAGAAATAAATTCAACCACTCCTATCGTTATAGTTTACTCCTAGTAAACAGGAAGTAAAGCATGAAAAAATAAACAACACATATCAACTTCATAAACATGCCCACCGACAAAACTAATGAGATTAATTAGTACACAATGCCGGTGTAATCTGGTGCTACATATACCAAATACATAATATAAAATAATCACCGAGCTGGTTGGAACACGAGGGTGGTTGTAACGGCACTTGGCGGCGGGGTTAATTCTATTTTAATTCTAGGATACATTACCCATTCCAAATTAATACTGGACTTTCTTTAGCTTCCCACTTTG